>JARSSU010047913.1:0-44932 GCA_029619165.1 Eurosta solidaginis
GAGGCACGACTCGGTTTTTTATCAGTTTTTTGTGAACAATATAGTGTTTTCATCTGGGATCGTAACAGTCATAAACTGTTATTATAAAATTATTTTTTAGTGAGTGTTTTTTACGACTTATTATGTCGCTTGTAAATAGTTACAGTTTTTTTTATTTTATCTTTTGCTATGACGTTACCGAAAGGTTAGGTAAGGTTAGGTTAGGTTAGAAGGGCGTGCGTGGTATTACCTACACCTCCACTCGGGAGATTTTTGTCCATTGTGAGTGCCCCAGTAAGTGCAAGGTGGCGCACATGCGTTTTGACCCCATTCTCCACTAGTGGTCCTCAACAACCACTTGCTTTCTCCTCCTGATGACCTAGCAGGAGCGAGTATGTCTGCCTTCCCAACCTCTGCCATGACTGTCGCAGAACGTGCGCCCAGAAAAAGTGGAGCCTTCTTCTTTGAAGACCCGGACATCCGCAGAGAAAGTGTATATCGACTCCTCTTTGTGCGTCCTCATTCTGACAGATTCGGCAGAGGGAGCTTAGTGGTAAGATTCGTCACCGTCGAGCATTGGTGCGAAAGCACAATGACCTGTGATGACACCCGTAAGTAACCTCACCGCGGATTTGAGAGGGAAGCTCTGGTGCCTTTCCTATACAAGCATGGCTCGTAGGATCTGAGTCTTCGCAGTCAACCCGTTAGTCCCATAGCCAGTTCGAACGTTTCCGATAGTTATCGGCTTGTATTGACGGGTTATTGCCTGTTTTCTCCATTTGTATTCTACGCGTTATCGTTTTATATCGATTTCCTACTCGATTATTCATCTCAAATTATCGATATGCTATAACCAAATTATGATTTTTAAGGAAAAGTTATCGATTTTTATATGTAAAATTTTCGTGTTGTGTCAAAAAATATCAATATTTAACAATTTTTGGCGTGTTATAGATTTTAATAAGCTTTTCATTTTAATGCAAAAAAAAAGTTATCAATTTTTAAGAAAAGTTACCGATTTTATTAAGAAAATTTAATCGATTATATTCTCAAAAAAAATACCCATATTTAAACAGTTTTTTTGGCGTGTTATCGATTTTAATAAGAATATCGGTTTGATAAAAAAATTATCGATTTAATATCGCACTGTATCGATTATCATCGACAACTCATTAGTTTCAGAGCGATAAATTTCCGAACCGAATGTTTAAGTGTCTTATATTGAACCAATTTAACTTTTAAAATCTGTGCCAATTCCAGAACCGTCTACTTTTTTGATGCGCGAAATTTTTCGAGTCCAGGCACTTTTTGAGCCAAGTAATTTTTCGGATCCGGGTACATTTTTGAGTTAACATGTCTATTTATTGATTCACTTTATTTTTGGATAGGCATGAGCTTTTTGTATTCGGTTACTTATTCAAAAACGTTTTCAAACCGAAAACTTTTTAGAACCGGTTTTCGAATTTGGGTACTTTTAGGATCAGGCTACTTTTTTTCGCACAATCATGCGTAAATTGTCGCACCAATGAATTGTATTTTTTATACTCACCTGAGCAGAGCTTTCGATATCGAAAATTTCGAAAAACCGAAAAGTGCGATAATTCATTACAAAAGACAGCTAAAGCGACGAAACTTGGTAGATGAGTTGAACTTATGACGCAGAATAGAAATTAGTAAAATTTTGGACAATGGGCGTGGCACCGCCCACTTTTAAAAGAAGGTAATTTAAAATTTTGCAAGCTGTAATTTGGCAGTCGTTGAAGATATCATGATTAAATTTTGTAGGCACGTTACTCTTATTACTATATGTGTGCTAAATGAAAATTTGCAAGCTGGGATGTCGAACACGGCCACTTAAAAAAAAATTAAAAGTCCAATTTTAACAAAAATTTAATATCTTTACAGTATATAAGTAATTATGTCAACATTCAAATTCAGTAATGATATGTGATACAAAAATAAAGAAAATTTCAAAACGGGCGTGGCCTCGCCCTTTTCATTTAATTTGTCTAGGATACTTTTAATGCCATAAGTCGAACAAAAATTTTCCAATCCTTGTGAATTTGGTAAGGGCATATCTCTATGCCGGTAGCTGTTTCTGTGAAAATGGGCGAAATCGGTTAAAGCCACGCCCAGTTGTTATACACAGTTGACTTTCTGTCCTTCCTCTTGCCGTTAACACGATAACTTGAGCAAAAATCGATATATCTTTACTAAACTTAGTTCACGTACTTATCTGAACTCACTTTATCTTGTTATAAAAAATGGCAGAATTCAGACTATGACCACGCCCACTTTTTCGATATCGAAAATAACGAAAAATGAAAAAAATGCCATAATTCTGTACCAAATACGAAAAAGGATGAAACATGGTAATCGATTGGTCTATTGACGCAAAATATAACTTTAGAAAAACTTTGTAAAATGGGTGTGACACATACCATATTAAGTAGAAGAAATGAAAAGTTCTTTAGGGCGAAACATAAGCTCTTGAAATCGTGACAGGAATACTTTTCGCGGCATTAATATATAAATAATTAGCGGTACCCGACATATGGTGTTCCGGGTCACCCTGGTCCAGTTTGGTCGTTATCTCGAGAAACGCCTTCACATATACAACTAAGGGCCACTCTCTTTTACAACCCTCATTAACACCTCTCATTTATACCCATATCATATGAACGCATTCTAGAGTCACCCCTGGTCCACCTTTATGGCGATATCTCGAAAATGCGTCCACCTATGGAACTAAGCCCACTCCCTTTAAAATACTCATTAACACCTTTCATTTGATACCCATGTCATACAACATATTCCAGGATTACCTACGTCATTTTCCTACATGGTGATTTTCCCTTATTTTGTCTCCAAAGCTCTCAGCTGAGTTCAAAGTGGTAATAAGGCCAATTCACCTTATGGCCGTTGACTTATGTCACCGCATCATCACGTTGATGCATTGTCATCGAGCCTTGATACGTGTGCAAAGTTTCAATCAAACTTATGGCCTTTCAAAGTGGTAATACGCCAATTGACCTTATGGCCGTTGACCTTATGTCACCACACCATCACATTAATGCATTGTCATGGAGCCTAGATACGTGTGCCAAGTTACAATCAAACTTATGGCCATTCAAATTGGTAATAAGGCCAATTGACTTATGGCCCCTTATGTCAGCACACCACCACATTATGCATTGTCATCGGTCCCTGATACGAAGCAAAGCTTCAAATTAATCAGACTTCTAGAAACCGGTGAAAATTAAGCTCAAAAGAGTCCGTTACATACAGGACAAGCTAATAAAAGCGTGTAAAAAGGGCTCCAGTATGCTCTTCGTAGATGTGGCCATGTTACACCCGAACCTAGCCTTCCTTGCTTGTTTGTTTTAACTTTGGACCTGTGCAGTTACGCCATCCAAGACTTAATTTAAAGATGCCGATGATTGTAAACCGTGTACTTTGGAGGGATTATTTTTAAATAAATTAAAGTTGCTCCAGGACTATACAAAAAAATACTTGGCGCGATTAACTGCTGGTGAGATTTAGGCCGAGCTTCTCTTCGAATTTGCGTCGTGCTCCTTTTTATTTTTCCTACAAATTGTCGGGACGTACACATTTATGCCGCCCCCTCCCCCTTCCCCCAAACCACAGCTGCAAGGCAAATGAATTTAAATTGAGAAGCCTTTCAAGGAGCAGGTAACAAGAAGTGGCCGGTTCTAAGAAATAATAGGCTCTAAGAAGTAACCGATTCAAGACAAGAAAGTAACCGGTACTTAGATGGTAAGGGGTTCACAAAACAGCTGGCTCCAAAAGAAGAGCCGGTTCTGAGAAAGTAACCGGTTACATAAAAGCAACCGGTTCCAAGAGAGTAGCTGGTCCTAAGAAGTAACTGGCTCGAAGAAATTGACCGGTTCTAAAAGTAAAAACAAGAAAATGCCTAGACCTAAGAAGGTAGCCTTTTTCAAAAATGGAGAAGGTTCAGTAAAATACCTGTTCTTAAAAGGTAACTAGTTCAAAGGGGAAACCTAAAAAATTCCGATTCCGAAACGAAGCAGGTTCCAATAAAATATTGGTTCAGAAAAAGCTATCGTTCCAGGAAAGTAAAATAAAGGAGCCGCTTCCACAAAAAGTTAGTAGTTCCACACGAACAGATTCCATAAATAGTGTTGGTTTCAAAAGGCATGACTCCAGTCCATAAGAGTGGTTAAGATATGCTATCTGAGCCGGAGCGTCTTCATTTATTCTCATAACATGGAATGGAAAGTCTAGCCGATAAATTTAAAGTTGTGAAGCCATTTCGATGTGTGTGTAAACCTCAAGAGCTTGTCATTAAATCTTCTTGGCTTCTTACCATCGCCTGCGTGTATAAGTCCATACATTTCGAAGACATGCCATGCTCAGAGAGCTAATTTTCCGCGGAAAATCCCGGATCATAAGTCCCAGAGAACTTAATCTCCCCCAGCGCAGCTCCTAGTCGTAACTGCAAATCTATCTGTGTTAAGCGACTTAAACTTTGCCTTTTTTCTTTCGTTTGTTTCATAGCCATTGAGTGTGCTTGTAATTCTCAACTTGTTAGTGAAATATTCTAAAGATATATTTTAGTTTTAAATTTAAAATGGAGGTTCTTCGAGTAGAAGATGGGGTGCCAATACTCAGAGCCCAGTGCTCGCCTCCATATCACATTTTTTAAGGGTTCTCAAATAGAAGATGAGTGGCTCATTAGAGCGAAACCTCAGAGCCCCCCAGTGCTCGCCCCCAATGAATAAATACAAGGTGTAATAGGGGTTTTTCAAAAGCAAAACAAGATGGCTCATCCCGCAGCCAATACTTGGAGCCCCCAGTGCTCTCCCCCAATGAAAATACAAGGTGTAATAGGGGTTTCTCAAGCAAAACAAGATGGCTCATCCCGCAGCCAATACCTTGGAGCCCCCAGTGCTCTCCCCCAATGAATAAATACAAGGTGTAACAGGTACATAGTGACCTCTCTCTAAGTAAAATAAATACAGTCCATTAAAATAATAATTTAAAAATAAAAAAAAGATAATAAATTTAAAAAATGCTTGCTTGCAGTGGGCTTTGAACCCGCAACCCCAAACGTGTGCGTCGGGTACGTCATCCACTGTGCCACGACTCATACGCCTACAAGCGCATCAAATTACTCCCTTATAACTCATATTAAACTGCTCGCCCTCAACTGCCCACGCTTAGCTAATCTGTTTTATATTAAAGACATTTAGGTAAGTAATTCTACATATCGATATGTAAAGAATTTCGGAAAAGCCGTCGGTAAAAACGCCTCCTATTAGGTAAAAGCTAAGTTCGCTATATTCATGCAAATATTAAATGAGGCGCGATAACCTCCGACGAGATTTTAGGCCGACTTCTCTTCCAATTTGCGTCGTGCTCCTTTTTAATTTTTCCTACAAATTGGCGGGACGGGACTTACTTGTTTTATGCCGACTCCGAACTGCATCTACAAGGCAGATGAGTTCTCACTGAAACCTTTTCATGGCTTAGAAAACTGTTCTTCTAATTGAAAAAACTTGTTTCTAAAATTTTGATGTTGCTTTGCCCGGGGCGTGAACCAGGATCTTTGGTGTGGTAGGCCGAGCAGACTACCATCACACCACGGCGGCCGCCATGATTTAATAAGGGGGACGATAACAAGCTGGGATTGGATGGAGGGGGAGGAGAAGGGTAGAGTAGGAGTGATAAAATATGGATAAAAAGGGGTAGGTAAGAGAAAATTAGAGAGAGAAAAGGTAAGGCAAGGAAGAGGACAGATAAGGGGGAATGAGGACGTAAGGGACAACCATTTTTCGATTTTAGGCAATACAATTTTCGAGAAGGACAATATCTGTCAATATCTTCAATTTCTCTACCAATACTCCTACACATACATATGTATATATTTATGAATATATGTTTATATGTGCATATCATGTATATGTATTATTGTATATTTTTTCAATTAAGTTCTTGCGACAATTCTTGCTACAAAAATCGACTGGCGTCTCTTTGATCTTGACCGTTCATAGTCTTTAATTTTAATGTTGGCTTTATACATAAATATACATACATATTTGGTTTGTTTTGTATTTATGATATTAAAAGCGCGCCGAAAGTAAAACTAAAAACACTATAGCAACAACAACAATAACACAAGGCATTAATAAAATGTGATCACACTGTTGTGACAACATTTCGGCACGCGGTTATACAAATTTCTGTGCCTTAAACCCCACACACATACATACACGCACACGCATCAAGCTGGTGGTCAGCATGGTCAGCATAAAAATTGTTGTGGCATTTAGTGGCGTTGTCACCCCTGTTGTTGTAGAGGTTAGCATACATACATTTGGGAGTAGCATTCTAATTTCCTACAAGCATGGAATTGACGAGCTCAGAAAGAACTAAGAAATAATGAAAAGGGCTTGTAAAGCTTTTAGAAATTTGTTTTTTTTTACATATTTTCATTATCCTCAACAAAAGTATCGTGCGCCTGGCGTACGCTTGTGTGGTATTTAAAAAGTAATGGCATTTAATGGAAGTAAAAATTATGTAAAAGCTGCTTTTGTTGAAATCGTTTTAACATATGAAAATTTAGGTTCAAGAAAGAAGAAATGCTGTTAATTGAATAAATTGTATATAAATAGTGCGTAAATTAAAAAACAGGATTTGGTGATCTGAGCTGAGTTGGGTGTGTCTTAACTTGCTTCAGAACGTCTACAGCTTAACGTATACAATTTTAAAATTAAAATAACTAAAGTCAGGTGGCAACCCCAAACTTCCAAACGAACAAAAATCAACACACCTTACGCTCGATAGCCATCTTGTCATGCTAGATTTAATTTTCTTTTAAATCCTAAATCCCTTTCAAAAACATCCAAAGTAGCTGAAGCTAGTAAGAAACTTAGAATGAGACTCATCACCTATATAGGTTAGGTTAGGTTGAACTGGCCGGTCAATAAAGACCATACATAGACTGAATGTGTCCATAGTGTTACCAGCATTTGCTGGACCACCAAACGGAAGAGCCCAAATTATGTTATAGCATAACTCCGCCCTCTTGGCAAATACTAGAATTTTCAAGGCCCTAGGACCGTTTCTTCATGCAGCTCGCAATTCCTCCACCTGCGGCAACTGATGAGCCCTAAGTTATAAGCATTTGACGCTAGAGGCAGTGTCCACTTAGTGTTCCCATCGTAAGCCTTAAGCCTCATCTCTTCAAAGATATCAGCTTTGTGAGTCTCATATCGAAGGCTTTGCACATGATCTTAGAATTTTGCAGCCCCGCGATTTCTGCCTTTCCTGCTTGATGGATCATTTGCAACTTCTGTCTCCTTTTGATTTGATGGATGAATGGATTGAGACGTCTATCAGCTAGTGTTGCACCCTCCTTCACCATTCATCTTTTCGTTACTTTCTACCCCTTTATGACCGGGAACCAAGTATAGATGTATGGTCCGGCTTTAGTGACTTTTTCAATGCTTCTTGCATTTGAGGACATTCTTTTATTAAGTACTGTGTGAGATTATTGCCCTTTAATCGCAGCCTGACTATCAATATATAATTATCGCGACCGCTGCTTAAGCACGCTTCCTCCAGAATATTTTGCATTCTTCACGGCTTTAATTTCGCCTGAAAGGAGCTGCAGTAATCTGACAGCCTGTAGGATCTACTTATACCTGGATCGACATAGTAAACAGCAGACTCGACCACTTCTATTAATTTGGAACCATCCGTATACACATGTTTAGTACTTTCTGCTATTGCTGCACCCTGTCACCAACCTTCCGGCTCAATTGTGGCCGCAAGATCACTTTCGAACCTAAGGCACAGGACCATATATACCGTTTGTCCGATATTAGATGGCGCTATACTGCTATGGTCACATGGCTTACACACAAGCTGCCCCGAGGCCTTGCTGCAGTTGCTAACGCGATCTTTTTGGCCATAAGTCTGCATGCGGGTGTATAGAAAGTTTTTAGGGCTCCCGTTATGCTAATCATTGATACTCCGTATACCCAATCAGGTTTTTTGGTATACGTAATTTTTTGTGTGGCTGTCCACCAAACAAGAACTACATAGTGAAGTTTGGGTTTCACAATTGCCGTGAATACACAATGAGAGAGTTTGGTTTATAGAAGCCACGTGCATCCCAGCATCCTCTTGCACGCGTACAGTGCCGCGGAAGCTTTCTTCGCTCTCTCTTTCAAATGGAGTTTCCAGAACAACTTACTGTCTAGTATAACACCTAGATATTTTCTGATATATTTTTCTTTGAACGTTATCCCCTCGAGTTTAGGCTTAGTCCAATTAGGGACACCATTTTTCCTAGTAAACAATGCTAGATCATTTTTTTCGTGTTAACGGTTAACCCCACTCCAAATGACCAGGCATGTACATCTCGAAGTGCCTGATCCAATATAGAGCTGATTGTTGTTAGGCATCTGCCGCTTATGACGACTTAAACGTCATCTGCATATGCCGTAAGCTTGACAGATCTTCCGTCGAACAGCCTAAGTAATTGGTTTATAGTCAGCGTCCACAGCACTGGTGGTAGAAACCCCACCATGCGGCGTTCCTATGTTTACAGATTTTGTTGCCTTGCATAGACCCTATTGCGATGTGATTATCCAGTTGTTAAAGCTGGATGAACCTCAGTAGGGTTAAATGGAAATAACTTCAAAATTATTATCTTCCTTTCCATGCCCAAAATATGTCTTTAATTTTACACAACAAAGTCTAATTTATTTACAGAACAATAAATATTGAACTGAATTTATGAATACCTCACATACCGAATTATGAGTACTTGCGCTGCGTGTTACGATCATCTCAGCGGTAATTGTATACCCTGTCTTAAGTCTTTGTATACCTCTCTGTATACACACGTATCGCCACTTGACCGCATTGACCTCATGGCGTGCGCTAAACGACGATCGCATGTTCAAGTGACACAGAGGTAACCTAAATTTTATGTGTGTTTTAGACTTACTTTCCACGAATCTAATATTTCATGCCCAGTTGACCTACCTGCAATTTGCACACGTCTACATGAATATTCATGGTTTAGTGAGCGAAACAAAGGTTTTAATGCAGCACCCCACCCGTCATGCATAAGCCAAATATATATTTTTATCTGTGTCGCTAAGCGCATAATTGGCGTCACTTTTCCGGTCACTTGCTGCGTTCTTATGGCACCGTTAATAAAAAATTGCAAAACTAAATTTTTCTAGTCTACCAAAAAATATGAAAAATTACATATTTTTATACCCAGTTGTACAAAATAAATACTTATATATAATTATACTCAGCTGAGCAGAGCTCACAGAGTATATTAATTTGTTCCATAACGGTACCCCGTAACGGCATAAACTAATCGAGATAGATATAGACTTTTATATATCAAAATGATCTGGGCGAAAAAAGAAATTCATTTAGCCATGTCCGTCCGTCCGTCCGTCTGTCCGTAAACACGATAACTTGAGTAAATTTTGAGGTATCTTAATGAAATTTGGTATGTAAGTTCCTGGGCACTCATCTCATATCGCTATTTAAAATGAACGAAATCGGACTATAACCACGCCCACTTTTTCGATATCGAAAAATTTCGAAAAACCCGAAAAAGTGCGATAATTCATTACCAAAGACGGATAAAGCGATGAAACTTGGTAGGTGGGTTGATCTTATGACGCAGAATAGAAAATTATAAAATTTTGGACAATGGGCGTGGCACCGCCCACTTTTAAAAGAAGTAATTTAAAAGTTTTGCAAGCTGTAATTTGGCAGCTGGTATGTAATGTTCAGTTACACCCGAACTTAGCCTTCCTTACTTTTTGTTTTCCTTATGTTAGAAAGTAGTGAAATTCTTGAAATGAGGTACCCTTTAGGCTACAAATCAAAAAACATTTAAATATTCTTAAGTGTCTTATACATACAAAACTGTTTGTACACATTTAAAAATTGAACCTCGCTTCCCTCTTCTTTATCTATCACACTCATTTCTACTGTATCTTCCATTTTTCTTATAATTCTTGCCCATGCCTTATTCCATTTGTCTGTCTCCCATTCCTACGCTCAATCCCCAATCCCATCTAAACTCCCAATTCCATTCCTAATTTCGCTAAATTTCATATTCCCATTCCCACTTCCAGTCCTAGTCCCTCTCTAGTCTCATTCCCTCTCTTACCCCAATTTCCTCATGTATGAAATCTCTATTCCAAATATCGGGTACTGCTTCACCTCGATGACCGATTTCAATATCTTTGCTTGTAGAAACCTTTACGAAACTATAGCTGTGTTTTTTTTTACATCTATATAGGTACATATGTACTTAAACTGTATATGGACTGCCAAATGCATAACTTTATCTACACTCATGAGATTATTGCGCAGAAAATTAGTACTGATACATTTCAGTATTCATTATACTCAGCTGCAACTGAAATGTGTCTTTCCATTTTATCTCTACACTATTCTCCACTTCCTTTACAGAAAAGTTAGTGTGTCCACAATTCATCGCAAACGATTCAGCCATACATAGGTTATACCAATGACCAATAGAGGTTCGTGTCTCCGCTATTAAGCACAGCTCGTTTTGTAGTGATTTATTTACCCAGAGTCTTCAATAATTGCCGCTAGATGGGTCTCCTAAACATTATTTAAGTGATGATAAGCGTTTTTTACCCGCATACTTTAGATGTACATACATGAGAAAAACCCGGCCGATGTGAATAACTACTAAACTCGCTTTCATTTTTATAAATGCATATATAGATAATTAATTGACTCGTTCTCCTGCCCGATAATATTCCTCCCTGCGATATTATTACTCTACCAGTAAACAGAGCCATTTGTCATATTGTTGTACACGCTTCCTCTCCTTCCAATCTTCTCCTCGCGCTTTCTTCATTTTTATTTCACTTTTTCTATTCTTACTTTCTTTCTTCTCCCTAACCTTCTCTTCTCTCTTTACTCCTCTTCAATTTCCACTTCAATTTCTTATTTTGCTTTCATGAAAGGCTGCCTAAACAATGTATTTCAACAAATTGCACAAAAAATAAGCTAAAAGCATGCTCCACATGCCAAAAGAACGTTTTCCAATTATATAGCTTGTCAAAGGGGAACTTCAGTCCTAAATTGCAAGCGAATTGCACCATAATGAAGATTTTTTCAAATACATAGGTCGGTCACTGGTCCACCTTTCGCAAAGAAAGGTTTCTCAAATATTAAGCTAGACAAAAACGTACCCCTGTACCGAATTTTAAGCATATCACATCATGAATACGTCGATACGTACAATAGGTGCAGCCCTCGTTGACTTTCCGAAAGGAAAAGTTTATACAAAATTTCTGACAAATCGCACAATAAATAGGATTTATATAAATAGGCCCTGGTCCACTTTTCGGGAAGGCAGGGAAGTATAGAAAATAGGTCGGCCCCTGGTCCACTTCCCGGACCAATTGCAAATCAGAGGCATCCTCAAATCCCCTTGAAAACACACACAAAATTTCATCGAAACCAGTCTAGTTGTTTAGAAAGGGGTCAGTCACAAATCCACGTATAGAAGAAATATATATATTAAGACTAGCAGACCTGGCAGACATTGCTCTTCCCTAGCTTTCGTCTATCTGCATAGCTTTTAAGCAGTTTTTACCTCTTACTCTCCCTTCCACTCCCTCCCCTTTTCCTTATCTTTTATTCATTCTTCCCTCTTCCTTTTTTTCTGCGTCTCTTTCGCCCTCTTCGCCTTTTCCCTTACTTCTTTTCTGCTCCATCTATCATATATCTCTCTACCTTCGTCTAACTCTACCTCTTTCTTCTTCCTCTTTTCTCTTCTATCAAGTTCTTCTCCATCCCTTTTTCCCAGTCCCAGTCCCAGTCCTAGTCCCAGTCCCAGTTGCAGTCCCAATCCCAGTCCCAGTCATAGTCCTAGTCCCGGTCCCAGTCTAGGTCCAAGTCTCAGTGCCGCTTCCAACCCCATTCCTAGTCCACAGTCCAAGTTTAAGTCGAAGTCCAAGTCCCAGTCTCAGTCTCTTTCCCAGTCCAAGTCGATGCCTGCTTCATTTCCCGAAAAAAGTGTCTAAAATACTAATCTAGGCAAAGGGCTACCTATTTGCCAAATTTCAGATAAATCAAACAGAGAACAGAATTTGTTCGAAAAGATCGGTTCCTGGTCTTCTTCCCGAAAAAAGGTTTGGTATATAGCAAACTTCAGGCAAATCGAACTGAAAATAGAATTTTTTCCAATAGATCGGCCCCTGGTTCACTTCACGGAATGAAACTTCACAGAACCGCTATCCAATCATTCAAGTTGGATCAAACTGCACACGGTGTGCAAATTTAATTGAAATCGGTTAAGTAGCTTAGAAGCTCATCGCGCACAAAAAAAGTGATACCAAATTTGTATATATTAAGACTAAGATATGAACTCCTGTTTAATTCAACAACTGGGTATATAGTGTTCGGTTTCACCCGATATGTGTTTTAAGAACCCAACAATTTTGATTATCGAAAGATTGCACCGGATGCTAATATTTTTGTTGTTTCTTTACTAAATAATAAAAATAAAATAAAAAAATGTTAAGCACTTCCTTTATATAAATGGACAAAAATCAGCGAAAAATGTCTCCTTATATAAAGACATATTCTTGCTAAACTTTGATTTTTAAATTTTGACAAAGAAATGCAAAAATATTTATGAGAAGTTCAAATATAAAAGTGGAGCGCACATTACTGGGATTGGAAAGTTGGTAGGAGAGGAGATATTAATAGTCAATCAATTGCGCTCCACCTTTATATTTTTACTTCTCAAAAATATTTTGCAATTTCTATGTCAAAATTTAAAAATCAAAGTTTAGCAAGAATATGTATAAATTTAAAGTCTCTAGCTCGCCGAGAAGTTACTTAAAAACCGATCTCTTATTTTCCAATTTCGAAATTCGTATACAAATATTTATTTTCTAATTATTTTGATCCGTGCGCCACCTTACGGAATTTTTTCTCCTTTTTTTCCTTTGTCACGACGCCTTAACCTATCTATGAAGTTTCATGTTTGTAGCTTAATGAGAAGTTACTTAAAAATCGATCTCAAAACCCCAAATTTCCAAATTCTTATCTAAATATTTCGATCCGTGAGCAATCTAACGTCATTTTTTTTCTTTTTCTTACATTTTCTTGGTGTCTTAACCTATCTGTTAAGTTTTACGCCTGTAGTTCAATGAGAACTTACTTAAAAATCAAGCACAAAATTCCCTCCGTTCCGTTTGATTTTTCTAAATATCTCAGTTCGTGCGCCCCCTAGCGAAACTTATTATACTGTGTCATCGACCTCTGAATTAAGCTCTAAATTTTTAGCCTCTAGCTCATCGAGAAGTTACTTAAAACCCGGTTTCAAATTTCCAAATTATTATCTAATTTTTTCGATCCGTGCGCCATCTAACGGATTTTTTTCTCCTTTTCCTAAATTTTCTCGGCGTCTTACCCTGTCTGTGAAGTTTTACAGTTGTAGTTCAATGAGAACTTACATAAAAATCAATTCCAAAATTCCCTCCGTTTCGTACGATTTTTCTAAATATCTCATCCCGTGCGCCCCCTAGCGAAACTTTTTGTATCGTGTCATCGACCTCTGAATTAAGTTAGAAATTTCAAGTCTCTAGCTCATCGAGAAATTACTTAAAAGCTGGTTTGAAAATTTTCAAATTCTTATCTAATTATTTCGATCCGTGCGCCACCTAACGGATTTTTTTCTTTTTGTTGCTTTGTCACGGTGTTCTAACCTATGTGTAAAGTTTCACGTTTGTAGCTCAATGAGAAGTTACTTAAAAATCGATTGCAAGATTTGTATGAAAAGCGGACAAACATTCAACCGACCTAATAAAGGAAGTAAAAATAAAGTTTAGTTAAATTTTATCGAAATTCGTTTCAGATTTTCCCTTTACTTTTAGCAAAATTCTTATTAAAGTGACACATACCTAAGATTCATAATCGCTTAAATTTTATATTTACATTTAATTTAGTTTTTTTTTATCGCTTTGAGCGGAAGTTTAAGCTGATGTGAATGTTATTTTATTTCAAGAAAAATCTGGTAGGCGATATAAATTTGCTTTGTGTACTGAGACATGAATCACAATGAGTGTTCTGGCTGATATGAAGAAACAATTTTATCGCTCTTTTGTTATGTTTACAAGTTATCGGGACTTATGAAATAAAATAAAGTCAGTGATTAGTGATTACGCATTGAATTCAGTGAAACAATATAGCGATTGCAAGCATCGTATTTTAGCAGCTGATTCTAGTAAGGGTTTATTCCCTAAGGCGTTATTCAATCTGCGTGAACGATCCAGCAAAATTAATTTATCATCACTAATGGCCGGTTTTTCACTACTTGGTTAAGTTAAGCTTAAACTCTAGTCACACTTAAACTCCAGTTAAACTACTGAGCAGTTTTTCAGTCGCAGTTTAAGGCCGCTTTTGGGAGAGGCTTTTTTGTACGGCCCCATTGGTTTTTATTATCTAGATAATTTGTAGATATGTCAACAGCGGGAATTTGGTTACCCAACAAACATTTAAAAGATATTTCTCCAGCGAAATATATATCTAGTTCCGGAGTGATATCCAGCATCATTTTCTGGTTATTCGTAAACCAGATAGTTTTCAAGTTGGTATTCAACTTCATTCTCCAATCACTATCCAACCCTTGACAAATTTTGTAAAATTTATAGTTCTCGAGTTGATCTCCAACGTTATTATCGTTATCAAATTATTATCCAACCTTTGAGAGATTTTGAGAAATGCACATTTCTCAAATGAATATTCAACACGTTTCACCAGTTGATATCCTATATTGGATATCGAGATGAGGTGCAGTTGAAAAAAAAATTCCAAGGTCGTACCACCAAAAGCAGCAGCTGTTTATTGTGAGAAATAAACACCTGGTTGATAGCAGTAATGAAACGTAATTTATCAAAAATAAATTATATATATTTTATTTTATTTTCGTGAAAATACTGTATTATGGAATCTTACATTTGAGTCCAATTAGAGCACCACAAGTTGGGATTTAAATTTTTTCAACTTAATTAATGGCATTTTTTACTTTATAAAAAATTACCTCTTTTGCTGAGTACGCTATAATTCTCGAGTTGAGCTAATGTTTCGAAACAGCTCTTGAGATTTTTGAAGTATGCCTAGTTATCAACATGAGCTCTAATGGTACTCAAGCCCAAATGTTTGTTGGGTATATTCGACGCCATTTCGAATGAACGCAAATAACTGATAGGTTAACTAGAGTTTAATCCTGCCAGACCGGCCGGTTAAACTCAGCTTAAACTCCAGTTAAAGTGACTAAAAAGGGCAGAATAAGTTTAAGCGTAGTTTAATAGACAAACTGAGTTGAACTTGTACTGAAAAACCGGACCTAAGTGCTTTTCCGTCTAGCCGATTTTGGCCGTTGCGTAGCAAGTCGCGCCAGTTATTCCCGCTTCGAGATAGCTCACGCTAATAGGGAGTGCCAAGTCAAATTTAGTATTCAATCCCCACATGTCTAAGCTCAGCGAAGTTCGAAAGTAATTCTCTTTAGGTGCGAACCTCTTATCTGCGCAGTGCTTTTTCCTGTACAAACAATTCTTCGCAGAATTTGTGTCTCGTATAATTTAAAGGCTATCCCGTTTTCTCTCGTGAAGGTATGACGGGTAAATTTACTTGGTCCCAATCCACATTGATAAGGTTCAATAAGTCTGTCCACGATGTGTTTCAGTCTTTCGTACAATACTTTGGATCTAATCTTATACGCTGAATCATGTAAGCTGATTCTGCAGTAAAGCATTTATCAAGTCTTCGTTACCGTATTTAAAGAGCTTGCCATCTCCCTCTCTATCTAGATTAGCACAGGTTGAATTATAGTGGCTGCCCAGCAATGACAAGGAGCACACTTAAGCCGGCTAGCTCATTGTGATGCCATTCCTACTTTATATGCATTACAAATTGTTGCAATTTTCTTCCTACTTAATTCAACTTAAGACACCTTAGATTACAATAGAATCAAATTCCGCTAGATCTATGCATCGGAAGAGAAAATGTTCACCACTTAAATTCTCCTCCTCGTCCCTTAAGCTAAGGACAGACGCATTCGTATCGTTTTCATGCATGATTTTTCTTCATAGGTCTCTTTCTATTCTTATATGTATTATATGTTCCGAATATGGTCCAAATCGGACAACAAATACTATTTTTTGAAATATTTCGATCCATGCGCCACCTATCGGAGTATTTTTCTTATTATTGCATTGTCATCGGGTTCTGAACTATATTACAAGTTTCAAGCTTGTAGCTTATCAGGAAGTTACTTAAATTTCAATTACAAAGTTCGTGCCAGCCAACGAAGTCAAGCTAAATAAAGCCATATAAAAAGCGGCGGTACGTAATAAGTGAACATTGTACTGTCCCTTCCCTATGCCAGTTTCCACACCTGAGATTTGAAAGAGATCTTCGAGCCACTATGTAGTCGGAGGGTTAGCGCAAGGGTGCAGAAATGGTCGAACCTACTAAACACATGTATATCGATGGTTGCAATTTAAAGGAAGGGGTGGGGTGTCATGTTTACTGTGTCGGTCCAGAAATGAATAGATCTTACAAGGTACCAGATCACTGCAGTATCTTTCAGGCAGAAATTGTAGTAATGAAGAAAGCGGTAGAAATTCTAGACGAAGGGTACTTAAGCTATAGTCCCAGCAATGAGTCTTCCTCAGGAAGTGCCCTGGAATGCAAACATGCATTGGCAAAATATCGCTCATGTTGGGACCACACATCTGTACTGGGTTCCTGTTCATAAAGGGATAGAAGGGAACAGAAAGGCCGATGATTGGTAATGCAGGGTGTAGCACTCGATTACCCTACCATCGACTATAGACGTCGCCTTTCGCTTGTGAGAAATCAAAAGGAAAGAGGAGTTGCTTATGATTCATCAAACAGGGAAGGCGTGAACATAAGCTCGTGGCTGCAAAATTTCTAAGATCGTGTGCGAACGCTACATTATTAGCCTTACATATTTACTCATATATTTAAAGAGAGAAGACTTAATTCTGATGATGGGCATACTAACTGGACACCGTTGCCGTGACTTGTTTAGAATTTAGTCCTCATCAGTAAGATCAGATGTAGGAAGTGTGAGCTTCAAGCATAAACGGCTAAGCCCGTTTTCTGTGGTCGTATCCTGCACTAGCGAGGTCAGAGCTCCAGTCACTAGGTGTGGCAGTGTTGTAAGATATCGAGGCAGCAATAAAACTTTGTCCTAGAAAACTTCTAGTGGTTTTTGTTGTAGTGATAAACAACGTCCCCGATGGAGTGTTACTGATATTCATATGTTGGATAATGAACCGGTATGCTCCAATAACAAGCACCATTAAGGTACTAGTCCAACCATCTCGGGAACGAGGTTTGAACACGTTCAGAGTCGGCATTAAACTTGAGGATTTCGTCCCGCGTCGATCACGACGTGCTTAATTTGGTCTCAAGTTGATAAAAATCATTAAATACCCTGGTAGCTTGGTGTAGTTTCTATGCTGCATGTTGTTTGCATGGCTGCTGCCGTGGTGTGGTTGTACCTTGCTCCGCCTGCCAAACCGAGGGTCTTGTGTTTAATTCCCGGGCAAATTAACATAAAAAATTTAGGAAAAATTAAAAGGAGCACAGCGCAAATTGAAAGAGGAGCTCGGCACAAAATGTTTCTATATTAACCACGTTTTTTATGGGAACTGGTTAGGAAGACCGGGCGCGATGTACTTGAAAAACTCTTATTTATAGTTCCAGAGAATGAGGCATACGAAAGATCGTTAGAAAAGGGAAGATGAGGGTGCAAAGACAAGTAGAAATATATAAGAATAGTGTAAGGGAAAGAGAGAAATGAGGTGAGTGGGAGACATAGAAGGATGAAAAGGTATATGAAGAGGAAGTGAAAGAAAAGGCGGGAGAAAGCAGATGGGTTAGAGGATAGGGTAGAGATGGAGAGCCGCAGTGCACCATAGAAATATTTATAAAACCTTTTAAAATACTGCTGCCAAACCAAAATTTGGACAATAAAACGCCTGGTAGGTCTGCTAGAAACCCTGACACATAATAATATCCTCATTTGTGACACATTTTAAAACAACAAACCATTCCTTTCAACTTTTTTCTTAACAACTGAAAACACTTACAAGTGCAAAGCATCAGCAACTACTGCTGAGTGCTAAAAATGAGTTCACGCCTCAAATATGAAGTAAATTGTGAATCATCATAATTTTTACTAAATCCATTGCTCGCAAACAAAAGCGATTTCCACTATTTACAAATTCAAAAAATATGTCACCAATATATCTTTTATATTCTTTTGCCAAAGCTACTTCACTTAACGGTTAACTTCTTTTTCTTGACCACAATACCAATATGACTATAAATTTCCATATTTCATAACGCTAATGGCTACTGTAAATTCCAATAAAAGCTATGCAAGTGCTGCACAACATATTCTACATACATGCCACATGCAACGCGCTACAACTTGCAACTTGCCACAAATAACACATATACATACACACATATGCCATGAACAAGCAACTGCCCAGCAAAAATTGCCATAAGCGGTTGTAAGTAATAAGGAATACTTGTTTCATTCCTGACAGATAAACCTTAGAATACCGTAAAATTTGTACACTATACGCCTTATTTTAACGCCTTATTTAAGGCTTATAAACGTTACAAATAAGCCTTATCCCTAAGGTGAACCAAAATATATAATATAAATGTTGCCTAAACTTAAAGGATACATGAAAAATAGAACCAAGCTATAGTCGACAAATTCTCGTTATATTTTTAAGGAAACTGGATATTCCTTTCATTTTTCTTATGGCATACTATTCCTTATGCTACCTGGTTCATAACCTTATAATCAGCTTATTTTTAATTACAATTTTTTTCAGTGCTACACTAGGTTAGGTTAGGTTAGGTTCAAGTGGCTGCCGTCCACATCGGAGCGGCACACTTAGGTCTTTATAGGTCCATTGTGAAACCACATGGATGTGTTCCTACTCTCCTAACCAAACCACATCGTTGAGTTTATGAAGCTAACTAAGCGTCGTGTATTGACCTCAGCTATATCAGTCAGATCTACAAGAAACAACTTGCCCATGAAATGTTGCCTTTTCTACCGAGCGCTGGACATTGGCAAAGTAGATGCCTAACAGTTTCAAGATCTTCTTCTTTGCTGCAGCTTCTAGAATAATCATTAAATAGAGCGCCATTAATTTCCGCATGCGGTCCAATACAGACGTGACCAGTGAGAAGACCCACAACTAAGGAAAGATCCCTCTTACGGAGGGTGAGAAGCTCGCGCAATCTCTTCTCATTCCTTTCCGGCCATGTAAGTTTTGTCGTGTGCCATCCATCATGATGCTTCCAGCTAGCTCGCGCTTCCATCAGTAGAGCCTCTTTTATCTTGAGTTTGCAGGTGGAGAGTGACATGCCCAACCTGGCGAAAGTGGAAGGGAGATACTCGTTTTTGCAAGCTCATCCGCCATCTCATTACCTGGTATTCCACCCATACCAGATGTAGAGTAAACTGTTCAGCCATCACGTTAAGTGATTTGCGACAGCCTACTACAGTTTCAGAATTAGTTGTGACAGAGTCAAGGGCTTTCAGCGCTGCTTGACTGTCTGAGAAAATATAAATGCGCCTCTGCGAGACTGCCTTTTGCATTAGGCAGTCCACAGCGTCTTGTATGTCACAAGCGCGGCCTGAAATACGTCACAGTGATCCGGAAGACGAAACGATCTTTGTATGTCCAATCGTTCCAAATAGACACCCCTCCGACCCTGCTATCCAGTTTGGATTCATCTGTGTAGATCTGAATGCTGTCAGTGGGCCAATTTGTGTAATTCACCCACTTTTTTCTGTCAGGGATTAATATCTCGTATCCCTTGTTAAATTTGGTATGTGTTTTGCAGAAATCTGCCCATTCTGGTAAGCAGAATCTGTCTAGAATCTCAGTATGGTTGCAGTGAGACCATGTGGTCAGTTTCCTCAGCCTAATAGCTGCACATGCTGCATATTCAGTATCACATTCATAGCCTCCGTTGTGTGGATAGCTCCGCTTATGCACAATAGTGCAGATTGTTGCACCTTTTGAAGAGCAAGAGCCGTCGAGGATTTATTCAGGGCGTGTCACCATACTGCCACCCCGTATAGTAATATTCTGTGCTACACTAGTTTTGAAATTTGTAAGTGTAAATTTGAATATCATGCCTTGGCTTCATATGGAAGTGCTTTTTCTTTGCACTTTCATATGAAATTCCGGCATTTTCATACGAATCGAATTTATACATATATGAGCGCTATGAACATTTTTTTTTATATTCAAAGTGATCCGGAAATAAGCAGATCCTACAGGCTGCCGGATTACTGTAGCGTTTTCCAAGCGGAAATAGTAGCCGTAACCAAAGCAGTAGAAACCCTGGAAGAGAATAGCTTAAGCTGCAACCTTGTTAACTTTATATTGATAGTCAAGCAGCAATTAAGACAAT
This sequence comes from Eurosta solidaginis, assembly GCA_029619165.1. NCBI lineage: Eukaryota > Metazoa > Arthropoda > Insecta > Diptera > Tephritidae > Eurosta > Eurosta solidaginis. Next base: position 20,542 of record JARSSU010047913.1, read on the forward strand.
AATCTCGCATAGCACAGCATCTAAATGCATGTTAGAGTGTAAACAGTCTCTGGAGAGAATCGGGACAAGGAGAAGCATACATCTATATTGGGTCCCAGGGCATATAGGAATAGATGGGAATGAAAAAGCGGACGAACTAGCTCAAAAGGGCGCATCCCTTGAAGCTTGCTCCGTAGACGTCCCAATTAGACTGCGCGAGATTAAGCTAAGGCGAGAGGTGTACATGATGGACTAAGCGGGAAAGGCGTGGGTTCAAGCGCGGGGCTGTAAAGTGTCGAAGATTATGTGTAGGTCATACAACCTTAGACTAACAAAGTTGCTTCTATCATTAAAAAGGAGGACTCTAGACTAATGACGGGTATTCTGATTGGACACTGCCTTCTGGCGTCACATGTCTTTAAATTAGACTTGGTCAGTGATAGCAGATGTAGGAAGTGCGGGTTGGAGGAGGAAACGATAGAGCACATTCTGTGCTCGTGCCCTGCATTTGCCAGGCTAAGACTCCAGCTATTAGTAGTGATACAGCTGTCAGATCTAGAAGAAGGAAGTGGCTTAAGACCTAGGAAACGTCTAGTATTTGCCAAGAGGACGGAGTTATTTTGTAACATAGGTCCTCGTTTTTGATAGGGTTTTTCTGTTTGGTCGTTAAACAAACTTCTGGTATGTGAGGTCCTCATGGACCGGCCAGTTCAACCTAACCTAACCTAAAGTGAGAATTTGTATCTAGCATATTCTTCAAGGCAAAACAAAAACAAAAATGCCGCAAGTGTATATGGGTTGAACAGCTTCTTTCAGATAATCCTTATGCCTGATGAGTAAAGTACAGAAAAATAAGGAGTATAATAAGAAATATGTCATACAACTAATCATATACATACATTATTTCTAATTGCTGTTTTTATGTGCAGGTCCCTTTTTCGCTCTTATTTGTAATCCAAATCTATAAATAAAGTTTTGGTTTTAACGACGGAGATTCGGGCTATTAGCGAGCTTTGGGCAATTTTGGTCGTAGTGTTTTGTTTAGCTATATTTTATTAAATAATTTTTAAAAATCGATTGTGAGCACACAAAGAAATCTATTTGTACTATGGCATTATTGTGAATATTTTCACTGCATTAGCCGGCAGTTGCTACCATTCGCCAGATGGCAGCGCAAGCTGTAAGTTTTAATTGATTGAGAACAGCTGATTTCGGTTGATATTTAATAAGATACTTTTATATTTGTTGCGCAAGGTGCACCCGGGTCCGGCTCGTATCTATATATATAAAAATCAAATCCTATGTGGAACAGGAAGGTTTTGAGCTAAAAATAATTCCTTACAGAACTAAGTCCTGATATCATAAGCCTTTGGCTACATTGAATAAGCCTTTTATAAGGTTCGCATTTTTTGTTGGGCATAAATACATCGGTTGTCATAAACCATTAACACTTCATTTTCTCAACCATAATAGACTGTTGAAAGCAGTGGCAAATAATAGAAGAAAATAAAAAGAGCTAAAATTTTAGCTCTAGACACATTGTCGCTTCGGTATTTATTTATCTAGCACTGTGGACGCGCGCTGATATTAATGAAAATTATAAATTCCCCTATGCAACTGAGTTCAACTTTATAAAATCGATACAACTGAAACACCGCAGGAGATATTAAGCGTTAATCTTATGTAAATATCAAGGTGTGTGTATATATAAATATTAAAAAGAAAATTTAGATAGATATATGCATAAATGTAGTTGTTGGTATGTGTGTTGTTATGAATTTAATAAAATATATGTTGACTCGTCGCTAGCGGTAGCAATCATAAATTTTCCAATTGCATGCGTTCTTTTATGCGCTCTCATTGCCGCGGCTGTCATTTGAAGCTGGTTTGAAAGCTCCATTTTTTCTTTTATTTTCGCATGGGCTCTTCAATTTTCTCTAAAGTTGTTTTTTGTATATTTTTCGCTATACTGCGTATTTTCCTAATATCACGCAAATTATTCGCACATTATTATATCTTATAGAAACAAGTTCGTTGCTTAAGTCTTTGGTTTTTTAACCCTTTCGAACCTTTGGTACACCGTATGTAACACTAAATGTGTATATTGGACTAAATCCTCAAAATCGCACTCAAACTGAATAAAAAACGTACCAAAGCAGGCTTTTTAGTTTGTCTAAAGGTAAATATAAAATGAAATCATTTTCTCCTGTGCAGTACGCTCAGTTTTGAGTTAAATAGTGAAAGGTTCGGACACGTGTTTGGTTTTTGAATAATAATCTTTAACAAAAAGTTGTAACTGCCAAAAAAATGATTTTTATGGAAGATATTAATTTTATTTACAAGCTTTGGCATATTTGTGCAACATTTATATGGATTTGCTTTAGTTTGTGGAGTTTCAGTGAGCTGGTACTTATATGTACCAGTAGTATTTATACTGGTACATATAAGTACGAACAGTGCCTCTCTTCAAAAAAGAGTATTATCCCGTCTTTCTTTTATCAAAAATACCATGTCGAAAAAACTGATTGCAGTAAACTTTTACATCGAGGCGATGTTGTGGATCTGTGGATATGATTTCTATACTACAACAAAATCAATACGATGGAGCTTGAGGGGCGCTCGTGTGTTAAAGCTTTTAGTTAGTACAATTAAAGAAAAATAGAAAAAATTTACCACCACAAACGATAAATGGGTCAGCACATCTGATCATTAATATCAGGTATTAAAACTGCAGCTCTACGCAGATCCCAATCACCAAGCCGTTTATCTCAACGAAAAAAGGAACTGGGGAACGTATCCTTACATTTAGCAATTCTTATTGAGACTCGAAGACGTTGCGCAAAGTGTGCGCAGGCAAAACCCAAATCAGATCAAAACAAATTTGACAGCAATGTGATATATCACTTTGAAAGATATGCTTCGCAAAATATCATACTCAAAAATAAATTAATTCATACATAATTTTCGAAATTTAACAATTGTGTTTACTTTTTAAACATTTTTCTTGGAAGTAATATACTTTTTTGTAAAACTTTTATTTTTCCAACAAAATGATTATCCATCAATATGAAATTTTTTCATTATTATTTGCAGACCTGTAAAGTACTGAGTACATACTTGTACTAGTACCAAATAAGTACAAGTACTCAAGTACTTCAAATTTAAGTACAAAGTATTAGTACTACGGTACTTGTACTTCGAATCCGAAAGTACAAGTAGATAACTTACGAAATACTTGCAAGTACACGAAAGTACTTTTTCTGATAAAATATGTCAGTTTGATTCATAAATGGAAACTCAAAATATGAGTAAAATTTATATTAGAAAGCAAGAAGAAGTAAAACAACTATCAAATAAGTACAAATTGTATACAGTAGTTTTGCGTTTGCTTTCATTAGTACTAGCTTTTTCAAACGAAAAGTCCGTTACTGATTGCCTTCTTAGGACTATAAACAATGCCTGCTAAGGAAAATAAACGCTCTACTGGGTCCGAGGAAGCTGAGGGTGTATTCATTTTGAGTGATAGGTCCTTCATAAGAGGATAACTCTGAAGCATATTGAAATCTGTTGATGTATCATTAAAATACCTGTAAAACTCTTCTTCAACAATTTTGTCAAAGTTAGGTGATCGTAAGGGTGCTGGTTGATCCGCTTCAAAACCGTTCAATACTTATCAAAGTACTTCGAAAGTACTTAAAAGTACTTTACTTGTACTTCAACAATTCAAGTACAAGTACCTCGATACTTATACTTGTACTCATTTTTCGAAGTACTGAGGTACTGATACTTGTACTTGTACTGGTACTTTTTCTTTACAGGTCTGATTATTTGTACGTTGAGACTGCTGGTACAAATGTTGTACCACGCAATAGTACTGGTGGTACAATGTTGTACCAGTCCCCCCCAGCCCCTTACTGAAACTAATTAAATTATATTACTTAACAGGCTGAATGCCGGTTCGAAAGGGTTAAGTTTTTTTTCCACCTAGTAAAAAAATCTAAACACTAATCTTCCAGCCGGGTGCACTTTCAAACAAACAAACAAATGAAATTTTGTGCGTGAAATGAAGAAACGTATGTACATATGTACATATATGGGGTATTCCAACACATTTCGAACAATTTTGAACCCGACCCCTTTAGAATTGGCTGAAAGTTTTTCTTCTTTTCTAGCTTACGAAAGACGTTTTTCAGAGTTTTTCAAATTTTTTCATCCAACTCAAAAAAAGTTATGAATTTAAAAAACACCGTTTTTGTTTTCAAAATGCCATAACTTTTTCAAAAATTTACCGTTTGGGATATAATTTGTTTTTAAATGTACTTTTCGGAAAAAATTCAAAAAAATTTAAAAAATTTTTTTTTGTAATTTTTCAGTTTTTCGAATTTCGCCCTTTTTTCATAAAAAACTTCTCACAACTCAAAATAAGTTTTAATATTTAAAAAAAAACGGTGTTTTTTCAAAAATGCTATAACTTTTTCAAAAATTGAGATCATTTTTTTTTAATATGTTTTTAAATGTACTTTTCGGAAAAAATACAAAAAAAATTTTAAAGTTTTTTTTTCAATTAAATAAAAAAAATTCTCGGCTCACTCCGGGATTAGTGGGGATGATTGCAGAATTGATTGAAGATTTTTATGAAAAAAAGGGCGAAATTCGAAAAATCTCGAAAAACTGAAAAATTACAAAAAAAAACTTTAAAAATGTTTTTGAATTTTTTCCGAAAAGTACATTTAAAAACAAATTTTAAAAAAGATCCCAAACGGTCAATTTTTGAAAAAGTATAGCATTTTGAAAAAAAACACGTTTTTTCTCAAAATATTTAAAACTTATTTTGAGCTGGATGAAAAAATTTGAAAAACTTCTGAAAAACGTCTTTTGTAAGCTAGAAAAAAAAGAAAAACTTTCAGCCAATTCTAAAGGCGTCGGGTTCAAAATTCGTCGAAATGGGATGGAATACCCCATATACAAACTATCTAGATATATGGTTTTGTAGGCTTACAGCAATGGGAAAGATAATAGAGCCCTGAAAAAGGTAATTTATAGTTTTTTGTTGTACATAATAAATCATTAATTTCCAAGACTTCACATAGACTGAATGTGTTCATAGTGTTATCAGAATTTGTTTGACGACTTAACGGAAGAACTCCAATCTGGTGACAGGTTCTATGTTATAGAATAACTTCGTCCTCTTCGCAAATATTAGAAATTTTCTAGAATCTAGCTGAATTGCTGTCCCGAGACCTGGCAACTCTGCCGCCCCTAGTAGCTGGAGGCTTGACCTGGCGTCATTTTGCACAGTCGTATAAATTTTGCGAGGAATCCAAATTCAGGCATAGCGGCTCAATTCGTTTTCGTGCTGTCGAACGCGGCTTTAAAATCGACAAAGGGTTCAAGTGCTTCAATTCTCTTTTCGCAGATTATTTTCTTTTTTCAAGATTTGGCGCATTGTGAAAATGTGGTCGATGGTAGACAAGCTCTAATCAGCCGATTTACGGTGGGCTGCTATATTTCGCATAATGCCCTTGACAGGACCTTAAATGCGATATTGGGAAGGTTAATTTCACGATAGTTGGCGCATTTTGTAGGATTTCCCTTCTGTGTGGGCTGGGTAAAGCTTATAATCGTCGGGCATGCTTTCGTCGGAACATATCTTGCAAAGAAGCTGATGCATGCGCCTTACCAGCTGCTCACCGCAGTATTTGTATAGCTCCTCAGGTAATCCATCAGCGCCCTTGGCCTTGTTATTTTTTAATCTGGTTATTGATATTCTGACTTCGTTAAAATCTGATTGGAGGACATTAATTCTATCAGCATCAATATGCTGTATCGAGTTCATCATCCCTGTGCGTTACATCGCTCTCTCCATTTAGGAGAGCAGGGAAGTGTTGCCTCCATAATATAAGTACACTGTGGACATCGGTAACAAGGTCGGCGTTTTCGTCTATAATATTGATTCTGCTTATTAAATTCTGGAAAATATCATCTCAGGTTAGGTTCAATATTCCTGAATTTGGGAGACAACCGCTGATGCTGTCCGACGGGGTAAAGTTACACGGAATTACTTTTGACAGCAAGCTTTTATGGGAGTTGAATGTGAAGGAGAGGGCTTTGAGGGCTTAAGTTGCCTTGGGCTGCGTTCGTGGGACAATTGGCAAATGCTGGGATCTCTCTCAAGTGGTGCCGTTCCGATCTGGTGGTGAGCGCTAGACGCCTGTTTCGCGGTCAAAGGTTGCGAAACGGTGCAGCTATTGGCCCGTGGCACTAAAACTACTGCTGAATCTGTCCACGATCGATACAGCACGCGAATTACAAGCACTTCAGCATTCTGACCGACTTCATCCCTGGTAAGACTTAAAAGCTCTAGGACTGTGCGCCGATTTCCACTGCTGTTCCCCACATTCACCACTCTTATTCCTACAAGGGAATAATGAAGTGATTCAGAAGGAGATAGGAACCTGGTGAACCTGTTCACGGATGGATCCAGTCCGCCGCTGTAGCTGTTAAAGAATTTAAACATTTACTCAGATATTCATGCGATCGAGCTCGATGGCTATAAGGGATTGCTTAACCTCAAAATATCAAGATCTATGTGGGCCTTAGTTATGGCTTTATCGCTGCCATGCAGCCAATTTCACAGTTAGAGTGTGTGGTAACACAATGGACAAAATAAAAGTGTCCAAGTGAGAGCTGCCACCCAACCTAAGCCACCCCAATCCCAGGTTAATTTCTTGTTATCCTTTTTTATACCTTTCGTTATTATTTTAGCTTCGTTTAAGGCTTACGTGAGGATAAATTATTGGATTTTCCACATATCCTTTATTTGGGGATTTATGATCAGCTACCTATTTAGGGCTTAGTATTATTTCGGTATTGTCGTAAGTCGTACGAAAACTTCCGAAACTAATCACGAAATTGGAGAAGTTTGTCTCTAAAACATTCCCTTTCTGATACAAAAATTGTCTTGAAGGGCTTTAATTATGATATATGTATATTCTGGAACTGTTCTCTGTCATCTCGTGTCAAATTTGGTTTGAAACTATCGATTTCCGCTTTGTGGCACCCTCAAAGAAATACCTTGTCAAAATTTTCTTAGAGTCAAAATGTTTTCGGTAGTTGTGTCATCTATAGAATCCGAGAAATTTTTTGACATTAATTCTCTTTCAAAAGCGCATTAATATCAATTGACGTTGTTTCCTTTGACACTATTGCACGTCACCTTAATTATCTCTATATATTTAGTGATCATGTCATTTTCTCTCCGCTACCATTAAAATTTTAGTGATATACGAATTTTCACTGCCATTAAGTTTACCCCAAAGTTTGCAACTGTGGTAATATGAAAGAACTGGGGCAGGGGACAGTACTTGTTCACGGGGTTACTTTTGTCAAGAGATAAAAATAAGCCGCACGTTAAAGTTGGCTGATCACTGCTGCTTCTTCCAAGCGGAAGTTGCCGCATTAAGGATGCGGTGGATGAAATGCTATCCATTGCTACTACGGTTAGGGAATTTATCATCTACTCTGATAGCCAAGCGGCTATCAAGGCCTTGAGTTCAACTACAGTAGCGATCGAGGGTGGTCTGGGAGTGCCTGACCTCGCTTGCGATTGCATCGAACTATTTATCTGGGTCCCGGGCCATAGATTATCTGGGTCCCGGCCATGTGATATCCCGGGCAACTGTCAAGCGGATCTCTTAGCCCGCATCGGTACAAGTGAACGGATGACTGCATCGATTTCGGGATTACGCGGCCTCCTGTGGTTTGCTCCCCTCGGGCGGACACCACCTATGTATGGAGGATGATGAGGTGGAATCATCGAATCACTTTATGCTTGATTGCCCAGCTTTTGCCAGAACGAAAGTACTTCGGCCGCGACTCACTTGTACACTGAAAGAAATGGTGCTAGTAAAATCAACAAATCGGTTCTGTTGTTCTTGACTTAACGGAGATTCGGTGAAATTGATCGAATTATGGTTAATTCGACCGAGTTCTTTGTCAAGCGAACAAATTAGTTTAGTCATTTCAACAGAAGAGAAATTGTCGCTCTTATTAACAACATTCTGTAAAATTGACAGATTCCTAATCAATCTAACTGATTTTTTTGTTAACACACTGAGCTCACTGGTCATTTCAACAGCGATCAACAGTCAATATATGAGCAAATTTCAAGAGACTTTTACGCTCACTGCGCTCTCTACTTTGTACTTATGTATGCTGTGCACTCTATGTATGCACATATTTACGTATGTATATGGAGGCCGTCGTGGTGTGATGGTAGCGTGCTCCGCCTACCACACCGAAGACCCTGGGTTCACACCTCGGGCAAAGCAACATAAAATTTAAAAATAAGGTTTTTCAATTAGAAGAAATTTTCCTAAGCGAGATCGCCCCTCGGCACTGTTCGGCAAGCACTCCGAATGTATTTCTGCCATGAAAAGATCTTAGTGAAATTGATTTGCCTTGCAAATGCCGCAACATAGGTACTTTCGTACAAAGCTGTCGCAACAACTTTTTTTGTTCATTTGACTACTAAAACGGTCAATTACGAATCAACGCTTTGTGCGCAGTTGATTCAACATCTTGTTGCGATGGATAAAAATTACAGAAATTTCGGTTGAATTGACCCGTATTTCGATTGATTTTACCAGTCTTTTTATTTCAGTGTATCTCCGGAGGATTTATCCAAGATTGAGATCGGTATCATTCGGAACTTTATCGTTGCTACGCAACGATTCTCTAAGTAGCTATAGCAACGTTACCGTTATTTTATTGTATATGGTATCACACGATCATGTTGTCCAAGGGAGATTCCCCTCCAGGAAGCTACCGCCTAAACTAACCTAACCTAAATATGACAGAATTTCCAACTCCACTCACCACTACTTGCCTCTATAATTTTCACGCAGGTGTATTGAGGAATATATGTGTGTGTGTGACATTGCATGCGTATACAATTGCATGACTATAACATGAAAAATGTACTTGTAAAACGAAAATTTATGAGCGAAAAGTGAAAATTAATATTTTATTGCCCAACATTGTTCTACATCTCTTTGTGTGCTTCCGAAATGCGCGCGCCTCTGCACACATTATCACTTTGGTTACACTTTCGCACTTACATATGAATCGTGTGTGTTAAGCTCTTTTGTGTTTTTAGATACAGTGACGTTGATTAGATTGCAAAACGAATATAGAAATGTATAAGTAAATGTGTTGCATAATTAAAAATTCATGAATTTCATGCAGTAATTTTATTGCTTTAAAACGATGATGTAATAATAAAAAGATAAAGAGAGAAATAAAAAGAATTAAAAATATGAAGAAAAATTAAAATAAATAAACATCACACAAATGTAATGCCAAAATAATTTGCATTAACACACAGCTGGCTGCCGTTAAATTTAATTTTTTTTGTCTAAGTTCATTCATATCTTCTCAATTCAGGTTTTCATTGCAAGAAAATTATGCACATCATCATAGACTTGTTTAATTTTTAGTATTTTTATTTTAATTATTTTTATTTTCCTTAGGAGTTAGCGTTCTTGTAATTTGCAATTTTTATTATATCGCGCTAATAAACCGATTACACAGTGATTTGTCGTGTTTACGCATATTCCATTATCGGTTGTTGATTAGCGCAAAATCTGAGCTTTAAATGAGCTTTAATGTGCTTGGAAGTTTATTTAAATTACTTAATATATGCACTAAGTGATACATTTTGTTTTTAAATGTGTCGGCATAGATAAATGCTAGTTTAGTATGACGACCAGCAGCTATTTCAAATCTAGATATATAAAAAGAAGTGTACCATTTTGATTGTCACTACATACCTCGAGACGCATAGAAGGGCTTCGCCATGAAATTTTGTTTAGGAAAGATACAGTAAGGAGAGATGATGGTGAGTTGATTTTGAAGCCCCAACTCGTTTAGCGCATATATATATAAGAATCAAATGCTGTGGTGTGTGTGTGTTCGCTATGAAACGTATTTCCCACACTTCATCATACCAATTTTGGTTAGAGGTTCCTTCGATCAACGGAAGTTTTAGAGCTAAAAATATTTCGATATATAGAAAGGCGTGGCACCTCCCTACAAATGGTATCTTTGTACTGCATTAAACTTTGAAGGTATACATGCCAGAACATTGAAAGTAGTTCTATTCAGTTATATGAGGTCCATCCTAACACCACCAAGAAAATGTGGGTTTGGGAAAACGGGGCGTGGCGCACCTCCATACAAATGGATATATCATACTGCATATCTCTGATGTAATAATGTAGTGATAATGAAAAGTGGTAGGACGCTATATGCACGTTAAGTCCTAACACCTCCAGTAAAATGCGGAATGGGACAAAAAGGGCGTGGCACCTCCTACAAATGGGATTTTCAGAACTATGGCTGCCGTACACACTTAGAATATTTCACACCTAAAGTTTGACTGCATTGTTGAATTGGCTGGTATTCCGGGTGGACGTTAGTATTCTGACGCCGCACGCTAGATCGAAGTCTATCGTGCTAGAACAGCTAGCTGGACAAAATTATTTTATGAGATTTTCCTGTTTCCTATGCAGTCTTTTTCAGCCATATGTTCTTTTTGTGTATTTTTTCCAAAATTTACATCATATGCATAAATTTGCTTCATCTCATCTACAGTAACTCAAGTGAAGAGTGACATAGCCCTCCAAAAAATTTAGGACTTGAAGATATACTTTATTAAGTACTTAAATTGATTGGATACAAATCCTCAATACTCTAAATTCACAAACTTCGGAAAACAAAATTAAATTTTTGTTATGAAAATTCCTTCAAATTTTTATATAATTAGTTTTTGTATAGATCGTGACAAATTTTCTTATGGAAATAGTAAAATAACTGCGATAAAGAAAGCGAAAAATTGTAGAATTATCAAAAAGGGGTGTCTACTGTTATGTGAGTGACTGTACATATGTACATACATATGTTGTATTATTTGAGGTAGTATTTATCTGGCACTAAAATTTTTACAGAATTATTTTATAGTACCATCAGGAATGTAAAAGTGAATTACAATTATAATACCCCAATGTAAATATTAATTAATTATGTGAAAATAACTATTACAAAAACTTAAAGTAAAGTATCATACAAAGTAGAAAAGACAATAGATTTAAATTAAATAAAACCTGATCCAACAAATAGTTATAGGTAAGATTTTCTTTTATAATTATATATTATTCGCTAGCATCACTTCATCGATGCGTCACTTGTGAATAGTCATGAGCATCAGCAACACTACTGTGAAAGCTTGAAACAACTGGGGTATTTATTGACTCCTCGACATTATCGGGGGACAGTAAATTTAGACTTCTGAAGTCAGACTTTTAAATTTTTTCTTAGGTATCTCCTAAAAATTGTTACTAAAGGATCCGATGTTATAAGCAACATATTCATAAGATCTCTATTCGTGGCTTCACGCGACGTGCTTTGTTGTTATCAGCACTGAATCGTCTCAAATCTTTGTACGGGCTCCTGTGCTTCCTCAGAAGTTGACCATAGGTAATATTGCTGATTTATAATATCAGTACTATGCACTAAGAATTTATGAACTGTAACAGACATATTAAAACCATGATAGAGATCTATGTATGTTTTTTAGTCTCGACCGCAAATATTTTCAAATTTTAGATATTTATATTGTACCAGATGCTAATGCGCGAAGGAGAGTGTCGCGAATCTTTTGATAAGCGTTACATACAATCCCGTAATCTCAGCACTAGCCTCAGAATTTTCAAAACCTACGAGCATTGTTTCCGTCATGTATTGCGCGAAACCTGGTTTTGGTTTATCTTCGTCAATCCATGTGTGATGTACCTGTTTTTATGCCTTGGTGACTGTGCGGTAGGTTGTGGCAGGTGAAGTCATGATCTTCGCCTTTTTGCTTTTGGTGTGATCTTGTCGACCTTGCGCGTTTATTTTTGTATGTTTTATGGCTACTGTGTTTGTTCCCTGTACGAGGGAATTGGTTTGCCGTTGTAGATTCAGCTTAAAGGTCAAATATCTCGTCGGAGCTGGTACGTACATACATCCTATTGATATAGAGATAATTAAATCTACATTTAAAAATAGATGTGCAAAGAATTCGCATGGGTTTTTTCTTAGACTATTAGTAGAATACTTGCGACTATAACATATGTAAATTAACCGGATGTCCGCGATGTATGTAACTTTTTGTCCTAAATTAATATAGGAAAAAAATACTTTTCTCTTAATAAACGAATGTAAATATATTGAAAATACCTCTAATTGTGAAAGAATGTACTATAAAAATTTTCTTACCTTCGAGCTTAGAATCCATCAAAAAATTATGTAGTGTTCACTTAAAAGAAATGTGAATCTTATATTGAACAAGAATTTTGCAAATTAATCATGCATTTTACAGCACTCCTGCCTTCTTACTTCAATTACTCAATATATATGGGCAAAAATAAAAAAAAAGCAAAAATCCCGTTATTTTGTTTGTGTTCTTATTTCTCATACACTTTTCTTGAAATAAGAACTTGTGTTTTGTCCAGCTAGCTTGTCTACACAAACACTGTGCGCCGTTAAAAAAATTTTGTTAACTTCAGTCTATCTACATCTTATCTATATATATATAAACAAATTATGTGTGCGTGTTCCCTATGAAAACTTGTTTCCCATACATCAATCATCACCAAATTTTGGCTGTAGGTTCCATTCGATTAAGACGAAAGTTGTTCATATTTCAGAATTAAGAATTTTAAATTAATGTTTTTGTTTTTGGCTATGCGAACGAACTATCTTCGTCAAAAAATGATCATGTTAACAAAATCAATGATCGCATTTCAAACAATTTCCTGGTGAAGCGAGGAAATACAAATCGATCGACACAGTTACAGATGAAGATAAATTGTGAATTATCCAAATGATATTTCTAAACTCTTTAGAACCACCTGGAATGCCTGCGCATATATCACTTGAAAATGGCTCACCAATCTTCGAATTTAAACCACCAAAATTGTTAAAAAGGGAATTTGCGTTTAGAAATTAATGCAAATGTAATCGAAGCATGCAATCATCAGCGGTAAAAGCAAGTGAAGATGTGCTCATACAACGGATCCCAATCATTCCTACAGATTTGCATTCAATTTAAGCGCTTACAGTTTCCTGTACGCTTGCTTTTGCAAGCACAAGGACAATGGCTTACTATTGCATGCTTGCTTGTTGCTTGCTCTAGAGTGGAAAGCCAAAAAAATTTTGCTTATGCTCTTGCACCGAACGAAAAAACCAAAAAATTATGTACCCACTTGCATTACAATAAGATACAATAATAAAATGTTTTAAACGAAATTTCACCAAATATGCGTACAAAATTCAATTCATTTACAGAACAATAAATTAAATTATCAGACAGAAAAAATAACGCACATTCATTCTATCTCGGGCGTGACAACGTACGCTGGTAAAGCTAGTAAGTACTTAAAACAAAAGAAGTGACCACCAAGTACCCGTGAAGTACGGTATGTAAACATACACATGTCTAGAAAGCAGTGGCGTAGTAAGTTTTCTTGCGCCCGGGAAAACTATTTTTTTAGTTAAATTTTTTTCTACTGCGAAGTAATATTTTGCAGTCACATATTTCGATAAAAAGTTTCTGTTCCATCGAAATCTGTATTATAAAATTCACCCAAGTTCTTACAATTTCTTTCTAAGTCGTTATTATCCTTGTTTAACAAATTTCCAACGTCTAAGAGAAACCAAATTTAAAATTAAGGACATTTAGTCATGTAAATCTTGAACGTATTTCTTGTTGAGACGATCGAGAACACTTTTCATAACGCGAGAAATTTCACATTCTGCGGAAAGGCCAACATCTCTAGCCGATTTCCGGCATTTTGCGGTGCCTTCTTATACGTTTTTACTATATCAATATCCCATTTTTCACAAAGAGACTTCGTTTTTTCTATTGCTTCTTCCAGAGAGTGTCTCGAATTTCAGATAGTTCAGTCGCTAATGATTTAAGATCATGATACGCTTCTCTAAAATTCATCCCCGGATCTTGTAATCTGAGCTGCACAAGATCAATCCTCCTTAAGACTTCATACCAGAAATTAACTAAAGTTATGACACTAAAATTTAGTATATTTTGCAAAGAACTGTAGTCTCGCTTCTGGTGTCACTTGTGGTGTTAGTGTCCTCTGCTATTTTCTAAGTGTTCTACTACATTCTCTAGCCCATCGACGATAACGCTAACCGCTTTTATTCTGGAGCTCCATCGTGTTTCACATTCACGTTTGACAGTTTTTGTTAAAGCATTTTTTTAATAATTCACATCGTAACGTTGAACGTGAAGAAAAAAAGATATATGCTTTCAATTATTCCACAACCTGTCGCAAGTGTTCCGGATATATGCATGCATTTTTTAGTATAGAACATTTTTTTCCCGAATCAATATTTTCCAGAAATCAGTTATAATAAAGATACAAATTATCCAGGATATTCTGCTTTGCGGACCATTTGGCGTCCCACTGTGAGTAGCGCCCGGGGCAGATGCTCTTGAGAGGAGCCTGGTCTGTTTCTTATCTGTAACAACCTATACCGGTAGGCTTTCATTTAGTATGCGCTGGTTTTAGAAAGCGGAATTATCGTCAAGTTCTTCGGTTTATCGATAGCAACTCGATAACATAACGATAACTTTTCGATACATTTTCGTCAGGTTTTCGGTAATAAATCTACAACTTTTCAAAAACAAATTGATATTTTTTATAACATATCGATATTTTTTCGATAATTGAAAGCTTTTCTATTAAATTGATAGCTTTTCGTTAGCAAATCAATAACCTTGAGATAGAAAATTGATAACTTTTTGATAAATAAGCGACCAATTCGCAATAATAAATCGTTAACTTTTCAATAAAAACCGATAATTGCTCGATAAAAAACTATTAACACTTCGATACAAAATTGATAACACGGCTCCAGTTCTGTTTTAACTTCTATGTTTTCCATTTATCTACCCTCCTTTTCTTTTTTTACTTCACTGCATTTTTGTTTTTCTTTGCCTTGCTTGCTGTCGCAGCCGTGACAGCCTGATAAGCAAAATCATCATTATGCCAGCACGTCATATACGGACATAGCTGTATTTCGTTGCTAACTAGTACATTAAAACACTAGCTAGCTTACCGAATTGCATGGAAAGCAACAATAAAAAGTAATCGAGTTGAGTTGGCTAAGCGCTTTCAGTTGAAAACCGCTTAGGTAATTGTCGACCTGATTGATAGTGTTGTATAGTTGTTGCATATTCAAAATAGGGCACTATTGTGAACGAGCGAATGAAATGAACATACGAATGTGCAGATAAACAAAAATGAACTGCGTGCAGTGAGATACATACAAACACACACGCATTTCATGTATTTTGTTTTTGTATTCTCTGGTTGAGTGTCAAAAACATACTGCGCTAGAAGTAGAAATGTCATAGCAGCTAAAAAAAGTAACAATTAGCTGATAAACTCCACCATCTGTATGGTTTTGGCATAATGAAACTGTTTAGCTAGTTGAAGCGTTTTTCTCAGCTCGCTGGAAATAAAAATACACCTACTTTGCTAGTATATATGACTCACTTGTCTCCTACTCTATATACTCTGTGGGTCGTTTCGCCTCTGCCCCTTGTTGCTGGACCGTCGTTAATTCCATTAACTGATTTGCTGTGTGAATGCTGCTCATATCACCTACTAAGTATATTTTTCTCCAACATTACGCTACAGTGTAGTGTGATTACACTAACGCTTACATGTACTCCATTCCCCATATATGTCTACCCCGTCACAAATCGCTTCGCCGATCCATTACAGTAACGCTACATGGTGAACTCTGTCTACACATAAGCACAATATGTTTTAGAAGTGTCTCAGATTACATAGGGTCTGACAAACGTCGAAGACTGAAATCATGGCACACGTCAAGTTCGCCAAAAAGTAATTTGCACGATCATAATGTTGCGTCAGGGTTACCATATCGGAACGATTCCTTTCGTTCGCCCATGCGATATCTCTAGTAATGAAAACACTCGCTCACACAGCTAGCGTTTGACCTGGAATAGAGAGAACTGAACGATTCTCAAAATCTCAGGAAAACACAGCCACATTCGTGCATTCGCAGGTTTTTTCCTCGTCTTACTTCGAATGTAGTAAAATTACCTGCGACATTTCGGAAATATCTGGGACGCGAGACATTCATCAAAATCCAGAGGACAGTATCCCGGATTTCGGGACGCATGGTCACCGCTATTTATGTACGTACACTCCCTCCTTAGTTTACACACGAATCAGTGAATATTTAAAAATTATTCGTATTCATATTCACGAACGGGAATACAGAAAAGATGCAAACCCTTAGTGTTCGCGAACGATTAATTCGTGTTAAGGTTTTCAATTATTAAAACCGTATTCGTATATCAACATATATATCGCACCTGTTAAAATAACATAATTATCCAAGCCGACGAAACATCACAAATCAGACAAACACACTGGATGAGTTGAACACAGCAGAAGAAGAATCAGACAAGCGACGCGGCCAAAGCATGCTGAGGAGGACCATACTAACTGGAAGGAAGTGAAACAATGTAAGAAGGCTAAGTTCGGGTGTAACCGATATACATACTCAGCTGTGAGCTTATGGAGACCAAAAATAAGTGGTAAAATCAACATGTAGGGAAATGAACCTATGGGCAACCCTGGAATGTGTTTGTCTATGACATGTATCAAACGGAAGGTATTAATGATTATTAAAGGCAGTGGGCTCCTGTAGTCTATAGGTGACCCCGTTCGAGATAAAGCATAAAGAGTGCGACCAGGGGTGATTCTATAAGTGTGTTTGTACGATATTGGCTGGCAACCGTGGTTTGGTGATGGTAGCGCGTTGCTCCGCCTACCACACACCGTATGCCAGGGGTTCACACCCCAACAAAGCAACATCAAAATTTAGAAATAAGGTGTTTCAATTAGCAAGAAAATGTTCTACGCTCGAGAGGGTCGCCCTCGGCAGTGTATTGGGCCAGCGCTCGGGTGGATTTCTGCCATGAAAAAGCTCTCTCAGTGATGATAAACTTCATCTGCCTCGCAGATGTCGTCGGCACTAGTCGGCATAAAACATGTAGGTCCGTCCGGCAATTTGTAGGAAAAATCAGTAGGAGCACCACGCAAAAATTCGGAAGAGAAGCCCACGGCCTTAGCTTCTCTTCGGAGGTGATCACGCCTACATTTATTTATTGTAATGACGCTTTAAAAGGAGTATGTGCCCTGGTATGTCTATGTGAAAGCGTGTGCGAGATATTTAGACCAAAATGTGGACCAGGGGTGACCATATACCATCTATCTGTCGGGTACCGTAATTATTTATTATGTAATACCACGCACAGTTCCTGCAGGATGCCAAGGCTTTTATTTCGCCCGCAGAACTTCTTTCATTTGCTATTACTTAATATGGTAAGTGTACACACCCATGTTTACAACGTTTTTCTAAAGTTATATTTGCGTCAATAGACCAATACAATTACCATGTTTCATCCCTTTTTTCGTATTTGGTATAAAATTATGGCATTTTTTCATTTTTGTAATTTTCGATATCGAAAAAGTGGGCGTGGTCATAGTCGGATTGCGGCCATATTTTAATACCAAGATAAAGTGACTCAGATCAAGTACGAGACTAAGTTCAGTAAAGATATATCGATTTTTGCTAGTTATCGTGTTAACGGAGCGGAGGACAGACGGTCGACTGTGTATAAAAAACTGGGCGTGGCTTCAAACGATTTCACGCATTTTCACAGAAAACGATTACCGTCATAGAATCTATGCCCCTACAAATTTCACAAGGATTGGTAAATTTTTGTTCGACTATATGGCATTAAAAGTATTCTAAACAAATTAAATGAAAAGGGCGGAACCACGCCCATGTGATATTTTCTTTTTATTTTGTATTTTGTTGCATCATATCAATTACTGGAGTTGAATTTTGGCAAAATTACTTATATACTGTTAAGGTATTAAATTTTTGTGAAATTTGCCTTAAAACTTTTTTTTAAATAAAGTGCATAGAGCGAACCTGAAGATAAACCCGGAAAAATGTAGTGTAAGAAGAGTTTAAAATATCTAGGTCATGTCGTCAGCAAGGAAGGCATCCATACCGACCCAGACAAGATAGCAGCCTCAAAAAACTGGAACCACCGAAGAATTACAAAGTTACTTAGAGGTTGTGTCGTCGTCATAGAAGATTTGTCCCGGATTTTCTCACAAGTCTCACACCCGTTAACATCGATGCTTAAGAAAGGTAGTAAGTGGAGGTGGTCTGAAGAGCAACAATCAGCATCGATGTACTTAAGACAGCACTGACGCAGGCACGCTATTCGCTTGTCCAGATTTTTTCGACGAGTTTAGTTTCAGACGGATGCAAGTGATTTTGGTCTTGGTGCAGTATACTTACGCAAGGATCAGAAGCACGAAGAGCGAGTAATAGCACACGCAAGCCGCAGTTAAACAAGCAGAGATAAACTACTCGCCGACAGAAAAAAGTGTTTGGCAGTAGTTTGGGCAATACGAAACGATGAGAGCCAGTTCGTAGAAGGATACACACTACGGTAATAACAGATCAGCTAGACAAGGTGGAAAAGCGTTGAATGCTATGAGAGTCCGACAGGTGGTATCGCTGCGAGATGAGCGCTGGAAGTGCAGCAATATCTGATTTGACGTACAATATCGGAAAGCGAAAGTTGAACGCTATTGTGCCGATGACCTTATCATGCAACCGATAGCACGAGCACAGTTGCTACGTTGGCGATAGATGACGACAAAGCCGAGTAGTATACAATGGCTTAACACACGCAAAGACTGGTAGATGTATGCGAAAGTGGCCCCGGAGAACATTCCCAAGTACGTTATCGCGGTATGTCGCACAAAGTATGTATAGATGCAGACGAAGTCACAGTGGTTGGCGAAGATACGAGTCCAATGGAAGCTATGTGTATCGCGACCCCACAGAGACGCAGAGTGGTGGAGTAGATTACACGGCACACCGAGCGCAGGAAGATGGTATCCGAAAATCGATAGCAAGTAGCAACAACACATTAGTACTCAGCAGGAATGCTGAGGGATGTACAGAAGTACGTACAACATGTGTCACGCTATATCAAATATACAAACCTAGGCAACAGACAGCCGCGGGTAAGCTGCTAACGAAGATTTCAGAGGAGCCTGGGCAAGAGTCTGTGCAGACTTTGTAATGGTCACCAAATCCACGATCGTCGAGCATGGTTACACCAGATGACACATTAGTCTTCTTAGATACTTTTTCAAAATGGCACGTAAGAGGTAAGACCGATCAGAAGGTAACACGACAGACTGTTTATATACGACAGGATTTCGAGAGAGAATTTGGCACACGAGTCAGAGGCGTTCCAAAGATATTTATTAAAAAGCGGACACGGAGCGCAGTTATCAGTAGTACTATTTAAGAGATTTTGAGAGTCAACCAGGAACATCCGACGATGATAGCACAGTATACGGCAAAGAGCAGAGACATGGATGAGTTGTTCGCCAGCAGATTACGCTGGCGTTGAATTATAAGCGTATGTGAACCGACGGTTACAGTCAGCATACATAGTAAAAAGGAGGAACCGAGAATTCTCAACAGCTTTACACGATGAGCACAGACATTGGCACAGATGAGAAATTAGCGACAACCAGAATAGAAAATAGACGTCAACTGAGATGAAAGAAATATTCGAGACATGTCCGACATAAGCAAAGCAAGAGTAGAGTATCTATAGAGCGAAGCAAGTATTACATATTTAAGGCAGAAGGCAATGCGACCTGCCATAGGCGACCTAATGCTGGTAAAGGGGACATCAGCTAGGTCAATAGCGGGGAGCCAACCTTGCAACACAAACTAGCGCGCAAGGTCATAGTACAGCACCACATCGTGTTATTAACTTTGTGTCACCAGTGATCGTGCGAGCAAGACAGGATAGTCCAGGGTAGGAGGAGGACAACCACTTAACGTGAGCTGAAAGCCAACACAATAGCGCCTCTCAGGAACCCATCAATCAACAGCGATACTGAGGTCAGAGGAACGAGATGCACAGAGAGAACGATTGCGAGAACGAGATCCACCAACATCACCAAATCAAAAGCAGAGAATAATCCGAGGTATAGCATCAGAAGAAGAATTCCTCAAGTATGCTATTGCGCGTACACGCTACACCAAGTTGCCGTGAAAATAAGGAGAGCATAAGCAGAGCAATAGACAAAGATCAGCAATCCAACAGTTACATCAGTATACCAAAGACACGATCAAAGGCGAACCATCGCAGAGACAGGTGCAAATAGTCATCGACTCGTGCTAAGTTTTTATTAGCACACAAAGAGTAATAGAGAGTAACGTTACCTGCCAAATTTCATCATGATATCTTCAACGACTGCCAAATTACAGGCTTGCACAAACTTTTAATATTACCTTCCTGTAAAAGTGGGCCGGGACGCCACACCCATTGTCCAAATTTTACATAAGTTTCGTATTCTGCTGTCATAGGGTTAACACACCTGTCAAGTTTCGATCGCTTTCATCCGTCTTGGTAACGAATTATCGCATTTTTCGCGTTTGTCGGAAATTTTTGATATCGAAATCACGAAAGTGGGCGGGTTATAGTCCGATATCGTTCATTTGTAAATAGCGATCTGAGTACCACGCATATGCACCTGTCAAACATTACAACATTTGCATTGGAAATGCAATGAGTAAAGCAACATTTCGAACAGCTCATATTCCCCGAAGGAACACTTTCGTCAGATCACCAGTTATCTCAATGAAAGTTTCATGAGTTTTTAAGCGTTAATTGATAATTATATGCATGTGTGCACAGAAGCGCATGATCATATTTTAATGTTATTTATTATATTATATATTTGATATAGTGGAACCGAGCAATTCACAATTAGATACGTTCAATCCACCATGAAAAACACGTCCTTCGCAAAGACTTTTCATGTTTTGTCCCTGTTGTTGACGCAACCGGTGCGGGTTTCGCAAATAATTTGCTGACAACATCAAGGATTATTAATATTATCTTTCCGTTTTTGTTGTGAATGTTCTATTTGAGATTTTCAATCTGGACCGCCCCCTTCCCCACGCCCCGGAAAATTTTCCTGGATCCGCCCCTGTTTTTAGTTTTCGTATTTATTAGATATTTTGCACTCATTTTGCTTTCTGAGTGTTATGGACTCATAGAATGTTTGGGGTATATGGTAAAAATTTAAAAGATTTCATCAATTTGTAGAAGAAAAGTTTATAAAAAAATTACTACATCACATATAGAATAGGTTTGGCCTAATACTAATCAGAACAGAATTCGCGCGAGGTTATTATTATATTGTTATAGATTACTAAGTTATATGTTAATACGAGAATCAATAATTAACTCACCACAATTACAGCAACCAGAGTAAAAATAGATTTCGTTGTTTTGTCGTTGTTGTATTTGCTTCAAACGTATTTTTTTTTCAACTTTGTAATTTTCCGCCTTGTTTTCTCACTTTGCATGTGTTAATTGCTTCATTACTTCGAAGTGTAGACAATATAAAAATTTTAATTGTTTAATTAGCATTTTATGCATATGTCTATTGTAAATTATTTGCGTAAATAAATATTAATGAACACCACGTTTAAACACTAAAAACTTATGAATTTTATTTTGTTTTCACTGCATTTTCTCGAAGCTTCTTGCTTTAATAAATGTGTTGTTTATATTGCAATTTTCATTTTAAATATTTGTACATTTGTTGTTTTTTCTATTGTTTGGAAAATAAGTTATTATATTATTGTTGTATAATTATACAGTTATGGTAAACTTATCAAAATTAATTAAATATGATGTTAGACCTATTCTTACTACTTAATTCTCACGGTGTAACTTATTCATCAAATCCTCGATACACTGCAAGTACTTATCGATCGTGGCAATGATAATCAATATATGGGCAAATCCCAAAAATTTTTACTTTTTTGGGTAATGGGGTTTTACACACGGGCAAAAAATTTAAGGCCAGAAAAAAGTACAAGGACATTAAGTTTGACCTTTTTACTATCCGATCTGATGATTTTAAAAATCAAGAAAGTTGATAGTAAGTTTTGCAGAACTTCGAAACGTAAAAAACGTCGATTTTTACACTTTTTCAAGCGATACCCTTGATTTTTTTATAATTTTTTCGAAAAAGTTTTGAGGCATCGCTGAAACGCTATGGAATTTAAACTGAATGTTGTTTTTGAGACGGAGATTCTAAAAGTATGAGCAAAGTTAATGTACCCCTCCAATACTCAAAACTATCATCAATCAAAGTAGCGATACTTTTTTTTTGTCATTTTCAATATTGACAGTTTTTTGCTTATGACTTTTTGAGGCAACTGAGTATTGAAATTTGATTATGCACAATAATAGCCTATCAGGGACTAAAAATACCTGGGGCTTCAAATTCGATGTGCCCCTTTCAGTTTTGAAGGTAGAGGCAGAAAAGTGGAAGCGCTTGGTTGCGTAAATTTTTTCCAGGAGCATGTTTTTTTGTGGGCACAGCTACAATTTTACTTTTATCACTTCATACCCGTTTGTTAATTTTTTCTCTATGCCACAGTGGTATACCTTCAATTGCTTCATCTTGGAATATTCAGGCAAGGAAAGTTATTGATGTTTGTACATGGGGCAAATATACGAAATTTCCGACAAAAATTTGGTAATCGTCAAAAAGTGTAGAAAAAAAATTTTTTTTTAAACCAGGTTTTATTTAAAGTAAATGAAAAGAAACACAATTTGGTACAAAATTAAAAAAAAAAAACAAGTAAGGACGGGACTTCATACCTTTCATGAATGGGGCTGAACAATATCTTATCCTGTTCGTAATCTCCCAATGATCGATGTACTAAGACTAAGAATATATAGTGAACATGATGTGCATACCTAATACGATTTTAGAGTAAATATCAAATAAAAATGCACAAAACCCCTTATCTGCAACGATCGTTGTATGGATATATATTATGATAGCTCCGATCGAATGATTTTTACAGGAATCTTCTGTGGTATATGGTAGACTTTATATCACCAAGTTTCACGTTTTTATATTGGAAACTAAGGGAGAAGATGTCAAAAATCCGTTCTATCTGACGACTCGGTTGTATGGGATATATCTCATATATAGCTCCGATACGAAGTGATTTTTCAGGATATCTGCTACGATATAGTACATATATATCACCGTTATCACAAGTATAAATACGATTACTTTCTAATGCGCAGAATGGCAAATCGTCTTGATCTGAACGATCGGTGGTATGGGAGCTATGTTATGAGTGGTCCCGATCCTACCGGATCGACAAATGATCTAATATAATACAAAGACATCTTGTGCCTACATTCAGGTGAGCATATCTCAAAATTTGTGTGACTAGTTTGCGTCAAACAGACAGACGGGCACACGGACAGACGGACGGACATGGCGGACCTGGCTATATCACTCAGTTCGTCACGCTGATCAATATCATGACTTTCCTTGCGTGAATATTCCAGATGAGGCAATTGATGGTATACTACTGTAGTGCAGAGACAAAATAGCAACGGGTATGAACTATTTGACGGTTACCGGTTTTTCGTATTTTGCCGATATCTCTAAACGCGGGTTTTGTCGGGAATCAACAAAATTTTGCCTAATATACCCCACATAGATATGTACATCCTGACAAACTTTCAACACATCGGTTACGAAGTGTTTAATATAATTAAAAAAAATTGAAGGTTTCCGGGTTTTATATTTTTATCATATCTCCAAAACCAGATTCTCGTGTATTAAAACTTTTTTACTAAACATACGTGCGTTCACATATCTATATGTTTTTAAAGTTTCAAAGAATCGGTGGAAAGGTGTTAAAATAAATGTGTTGCAAACTTTGCAGTAAAAAATATTTGGCGTTATCGGTTATTTTACGATATCTACAAAACCGGGTCTCGGTATTAAAAAAATTTTACATAGCTAACAGCTGCATATATCTCCATATTTGTTAAAATTTCGATATAATCGGTACAGAAGTGTTGAATAAATGTATATTTAACATTGCGACCTCAATTTATATATATTTTGCTCGATCTTTTGACTATATCTTTTTGAGGATTATGTAAGACGAGTAACGGCGATGCACTATAGCTCCAATTTACCCTCAATGTTCCTAACAGAAAGATATTTGCGTGATACCTGTTTCAAAAAAAATTTTTCTCCAAAAAACCAAAGTTTGGCGTTTCCCCTATACATTACGGTGGTCCTTATTTTTCGACTTAAAAAAAATTAACGGTGCACTACTAATATCATTCTTATTAAAA
>JARSSU010047914.1:0-20605 GCA_029619165.1 Eurosta solidaginis
TAATAGCTGACTTTTGTAGTGAACTGAAAGTTAGTTACTTTCGAGAATACCGCCAGTATTAGTTAGGTTCTTAGCAATTGATAACTTCTTTCTGCAGGGTATAGACTCCTTATATCAAAGGAATCAGCATTAAAGAGGGTTTGAATGTCCTTCCGCCTCCGTCAGTGAACACGATAACTTAAACGAACGATAACTTAAAGGTACGTTTACACAAATTTTGTACACTGGCTTACTAGTCCGGACTAGATCGAAAATGGTCGAGATTGAATGATAACACGCCCACTTTTCGATATCGATAAGTTTGCCAAATTAATAACAAGTATTGACAAAGTGATGAAACTTGTTGAGCAAATAGAAATGTTTTAAAATTTTGTAAAAACGGGTGGTGCACAACCCACATTTAATAGATGAAAAATGCTCCAGAAAGTGAACTATGACCACAACGACAATTCTCAATCCTTTGCTGTAGCTCTTTACAACGAATTTACCCAAATTTTTGTTTATAGACAAGCGGAACAGAGTAAATTTGTATTCTTAAAGTATCTTAATTTTTGAATATTCATAAAAATCTGTATAATAAAAGAGCCCATCTAAAAAGCAAAATATATAACGCACAATACAAAAATTATGTAAATTACTAAACAGATTATAAACACTTCCTCATTACTAATGCTAGAAAATAATTTAGTAAGATACATATTAAGATTTAACATCTACACACAAAATCACTAAACAAAACACAATGTGATGTAAAATATTAATACAAATCATGAAACTTACACCTGAGCGCACAAAAATTGCAGCAAAAACTATTCACGGATTTTTTCAGAAATTTTCGGTTTTCTTTTTTTCCGAAGTTGTTTCCGATTTTTTTTTCATCAAAAAAATATTTTGTAAATTGCTGATTTTTTGTATGTTTATTTTTTTGGATTTTTGTTTATATATTTTTTCTAAATCTTTTTTGTATTTTATTGCTTGTTGGGTTTGCATGTTTTTTTGTTGTTGTCTTTGTATGTTGTTTGTTTTGTTATCTTTTTGTTTTGTTTTACTCCTTTTTTCAACTCCTTAAATATAAATTAAATTGAATGCCATTTTATAAGCTTAAGCTGTTGGACCACATTTCACTGGATTACAAAAACAACATATCTACTTAAAAAGTTCCGAAAATTCTAAGTATAAGTTTAAAATTTTCATACAATTATTTTATGTAGTTTTTGTTATACGCTCCTTGTTTTCTAAATTATAAAAAGTGAGATGTTAAACAATTTATGCTGCCATAATATGCACACAGAGGTACGCTCTATGAGACACATGCCAGGCAGTCACTCAAGTTAGATTTCAAAAACTAAATTATTTAGTTCGTTCTTTTCTCTTCCGGAGCGTATCAAACAAAAAACCTTCGTGTGAAAGCACCAAAATATTCGCTTCTTATTTTCTAAATAATCAAAAACTCAATCTTAATTCATTCGATTATAAAAGTAGTGTGATATGAATTCACTGTCATCATCTTAATTGAATTACGGATCAGGTTTTATTTGTATTAGATGCTTTGCCCCACAATAGCGTATATAGGTTTTTTCGAACGGAGCCTGACGATACCAGACGGCGTCGAGAGTAGAACTGCAGCCTTGCCACAGCAGGTGCGCTGCGGATGCAAACAGAGGAGCGGAGAGTCAGTGACTGAGTAATGAATTGTTAACGCCGGAAGCAGTGGCTGGCGGGGAGGGAAAGCGATCGCCTGTCATGGGCACAACGGTGACGCGGGTTAAAGGCAATTCACTGACAAGAAATTTCGCTCGAAACCGAGATACTGCGATAGTTTGAGAAGCTAGGGGCTATTCAGGCGGAACGAAGTGGAAGGGATCGGCCGAAGGCGACAATCTCATCTTAAGAGGCGAAATGGGCTAGGGCATCGTACGAGATATCTGCATTTGAAGCTGGAAGACAGAGGCACACCAGAATCGAAGAAATAGTGCTAGAAAGACTGCAAGTATACAGAGAAGAGAAATAGGAAGTGGTTCTAATTTACTAGCGGACCCGTGTGCATCTTGCGCAATACTATATCTCTTATCAAATATCAACAAAAATCAGCTGTTCTATCAATCAATTAAAACTTACAGCTTGCGCTGCCATCTAGCGTATGATAGCAAACTGCCAGTAATGCAGTGCAAATATTCACAATAGTGCCATAGTACAAATAGATTTCTTTGTGTGCTCACAATCGTTTATTTTTAACAAATTATTTTAATAAAATATAGCTAAACAAAAGCTCTACGACCAAAATGCCCAAAGCTCGCTAATAGCCCGAATCTCCTCTTTACAACCAAAACTTTATTTATAGATTTGGATTCCAAATAAGAGCGAAAAAGGGACCGTACATAAAAACAGCAATTAGAAATAATATATATGAATGATTTATTTATTGCTCGAGAGAGAAACCAAATGGAGGTAAAGCTCTCATCCTTGGTAGGATGCGTGAAAACGGCGAAAAACGTGCTTGACTGTAAGCAATTCTTGTGTGTGGGTTTATATTTGGTGAAGAACTGTAGAAAAGGAAGCTCAGTGTGATAATCACAATGTTGCAAAACGAACTGAACATACCGCTACCCATTCGTCTAAGTATTCAACGCTTTATGTACCAAAGCGGTACTAAGATTATAATGTGTCACAAATACCCTAGCCTAGGTACGTGAAGGCAATGTACAAGCACCGTTTCGGAGTGGTGGGAAAGGGCACACGAGGGCCAGCACTACATCCTCACAAGTAAAACAAAGGGACGGAGAATACGTTGGACACAGGGTTGGGAAAATACCTGAGGCATGAGCAGTATTTATCTGCCCTTCAAGTCAGGACCTAAAAACAGCAATCATAATGCGCTAGAAGCAGGCGTGGAAGAAAGGGATCCCGAGAACTTTAAATTACGGGGAAAGAAGAACACATAGATGTGACGACGTCACTTTTAAGGGTTTATAAACTGCTCAGTAGTGCTGTGAGTCCTACAAATCAACAACCAATGTAGGGAAGTGGCTTCGAGCGACCTCCTTCGCTATATGAGAGAATACAGAATGTACTTAATTGTAGAGAATGGTGGGAGGAAGAAGAAACCGAAAACGATGGAAGCGTTATCATTTTGTTATTCATTTATTATCGATTTCGTATCGGCGTTTTATCGACGAGCTATCGTGTTGTCATAAAAACTATCGAAAAACAATGTTTTATTATTATCGAAAAGTGACTGTGAATTATTCATTTTTCTATCGAAAAAGTTAGCGATTTGCTTTCAAAGGTATACCGATGAGATATCGGAGTGTTATCGTTACCGACGAGTTATCGGCATGTAATTAGTATGTTATCGAAGTGTCTCGTTTACATATCCATATCGAGCTTTACGAGTACTTGATACTCATACACTAGACTGCGATTTTCTTAGTCATGATCCCTACCTTCGATTGTTGTTACTACAGCGCTTTACATTCCCCTTTCTATGCCATTTTTTATTTCATCCACATCTCATACAACTTCCCTTCTGCCTTTCACTTTTTATACTCAGCTGAGCAGAGGTCGCAGAGTATATTAATTTGTTCGCATAACGGTACACCGTAACGCATAAACTAATCGAGATAGATATAGACTTCTGTATATCAAAATCATCTGGTCGAAAAAAGAAATTAATTTAGCCATGTCCGTCCGTCCGCCCGGCCGTCCGTCTGTCCGTAAACACGATAACTTGCGTAAATGTTGAGGTATCTTAATGAAATTTGGTATGTAAGTTCCTGGCAACACATCTCAAATCCCTATTTAAAATTAACGAATTCGGACTATAACCACGCCCACTTTTTCGATAACGAAAATTTAGAAAAACCGAAAAAGTGCGATAATTCATTACAAAGACGGATAAAGCGATGTAACTTGGTAGGTGGGTTGACCTTATGACGCAGAATAGAAAATTAGTAAAATTTTGGACAATGGGCGTGGCACCGCCCACTTTAAAAGAAGGTAATTTAAAGTTTTGCAAGCTGTAATTTGGCAGTCGTTGAAGATATCATGATGAAATTTGGCAGGAACGTTAATCCTACTAATATATGTGTTCTAAATAAAAATTAGCAAAATCGGATAACGAAAACGCCGCCTTTTTAAAAAATAATTTTAAAAGTAAAATTTTAACAAAAAAATTGAGTATCTTTACAGTATATAAGTAAATTATGTCAGCATTCTACTCCAACATTTGTCTCCAAACTTCTCAGCTGAGTATGCAATGTTCGGTTACACCCGAACTTAGCCTTCCTTACTTGTTTGCACATAAATTCGTTTACTGATTTGGTTTATGCGCACTCTCTGAGTTTTTGAGTTTTTTTCTGGTTGTTTAGTGGGGTTCATGTTACTCGAACATATAAATATGGGAATGCCTATACCTTCTACCCATTCTTTGTAGCGACTACACGCCTTTTATTTCTATTAACGCTAAATTTTTCGCCCCACTGTGCGCTAGTAGCTAATCAACCCACCGAACAGAAACGGTATGCGTAGTGAATGCCATGATTTATATGAACAGACAGAACTGCTAACATAATAACATTTTAATGCATAGATATACTCGCTTGAACTAATTAATAAAATACCAACTAAAAGGTGAATGGCTTGTAACTCGCCTGAGCTGATTGTAAACGCCATCAAAACAAAAAAGTACAACATATTAAGGCAATGAGGATGCTGGTTTGTGGTTTGGAGGTTGTTCTTGTCAAAGAATCGTAAATTTATGTTGGAAAATCTACAGCAAAAGTCTTAGGAATGTGTAAATACGTAGTAGGTACAGTTGCGCACAAGATAATACCAGATTCGTTTTTAGCAAATTTCATCAATTATAGTTCTATCTTTTTTATTTTCGATATTTTAAGAAAATAATCTCATGAGTTGTGTAACTGAAATTATGCAAAGCAAACTAAAAACAAGTAAAGGTGTCTAAGTTCGGGTGTAACCGAACATCATATACTCTGAGTGGTATATTTCATTTCAGATAAATTACTTTTCTACATAACACGTGGGACCGCCCGTTTAAAAAAATGCATCCCAATTTCCTCTTACAATAAAACTTGATAAGTGAAATATCATTGATTCAAAATATTTTTTGCTAAGTTATAGCTTATTATTCTAATCTACGACTCTTTTAAATTTGTTTTATATCTAAATTGCCGGTGTCTTTAACCGTCCCTGTCCATTTTAACACGCTTTTATTAGCTTGGCATGTATGTAACGGAATCTTTGCGCTTAATTTTCACCGGTTTCTAGAAGTCTGATTAATTTGAAACTTTGCATACGTTTCAAGCCTGATGACAATGCATTAATGTGATGGTGTGGTGTACATAAGGTCAACGGCCATAAGGTCAATTGGCCTTATTACCACTTTGAGTGGCCATAAGTTTGATTGAAACTTTGCACACGTATCAAGGCTCGATGACAATGCATTAATGTGATGGTGTGGTGACATAAGGTCAAAGGCCATAAGGTTAACTGACCTTATTACCACTTTGAGTGGCCATAAGTTTGATTTAAACTTTTCACACGTATCAAGGCTCGATGACAATGCATTAATGTGATGGTGTGGTGACATAAGGTCAACGGCCACAAGGTCAATTGGCCTTATTACCACTTTGAATGGCCATAAGTTTGATTGAAACTTTGCACACGTATCAAGGCTCGATGACAATGCATTAATGTGATGGTGTGGTGACATAAGGTCAACGGCCATAAGGTCAATTGGCCTTATTACCACTTTGAATGGCCATAAGTTTGGATCTGCAGACCCTTGGCAATTTCGGCGAAAGGCCGCGTCCAGCCTCCCTGCGTCTTGGCCGTTTTCGGTGCCGTGGGGTTGGATTCATCCATGGACCGCTGGCGTTTCGAGGTTTCATCACTCTCGACTAAAACTTTTAAAATTACTTGAACTAAAAAATTAAAAATAAATAATAGTTTTAAAAAAACTAAAAAAAAACACGCTTTTATAGCTCACCGAACTAAAAAATAGAAAATAATTTTCAATTAAAAAGAGTTTATATAACAGTAGTAGAAGGTCAAACAATCATTTATAGTTAATCACCTCAAAATAAACATTATAATAAAATTTAAGTTATTAACAGAATAATTTAATTCACAGTAAAAAGCGTGGGGTGCTTGATATTGAATGTTACAATGATTCTATTGGCAACTATCTGAGAGGAAAGATATGAAATGTAGTCAAATGCACCCCACGCTTTTTAATCTGAATTAAATTATTCTGTTAATAAATTAAATTTTATTATAATTTTATTTTGAGGTGATTAACTATAAATGATTGTTTGACCTTCTACTACTGTTATATAAACTCTTTTTAATTGAAAGTATTTTCTATTTTTAGTTCGTTAGCTATAAAAGTGTGTTTTTTTAGTTTTTTAAAACTATTATTTATTACTAGAAATATTTTCTATACAGAGAAAATTTGTGTACCCAATTTTATTACGATCCGTTAATTTTTTTCGAGTTATGGATCCCGAAAGATAGCAAATTGCTTAGTCATACAAGTGGCGGGGCCACGCCCATTTTTTTAAATTGAAGTTTTTCCTATTTATTGTATAAATACACTTTGGAAATGAAATACCATTGATATAAAGCTATTTTTTGCAAAGATATAGCTTATTTTATTCGTCCACGACCCTTTCAAAAATCTTGTATATGAAAGTGAGCGCTGTCCTTAACCGATTTCGTTAATTTTTCTTCAAAGCATTCCTATGGTAAAGGCAACCTCTCTGCCGAATTTTGTTACGATAGGTTTAACGATTTTGATTTATGATTAATAATATTTGTAAAATTGATTTTATCACAAGTGGGCGGTGCCACGACATTTAAAAATGTTTTTTAAATTTCATCAAGAGTCTCAATATCAGTCCACACGTTAAATTTCAACAGTTCTAGGTGTATTACTTCCTAAATAATCAGGTTTTTGTGTTTCCAACATGTTATAATATAACAAGTGGGCATGTTTATCACTCGATTTCGCTCATTTTCAATACCAATCTATTCGGGTAAGCTCGTGTACCAAATTTAGTGAAAATATCTCAATATTTACTCAAGTTATCGTGTTAACGGACAGACGGACGGACGGACATGACTCATCAATTTTTTCGACACTGGTGATTTTGATATATTGAAGTCTATATCTATCTCGATTCCTTTATACCTGTACAACCAACAGCTATCCAATCAAAGTTAATATACTCTGTGTGCAAAGCACTCTGAGTATAAAAACAACATTTTCGAAAAATTAAGGAAATTCGATGAAGTGTACTTGAAAATTTCGAATTTTTGTTTAGAGTTTTAAAATTTTTCTGAATTTTTTTTCAAAAATGTTTTTGGGTTGGGTTTGCATGGTCTCATGAACTTTTTTTTAAATTATCGAAAATAAAATAAAGAGGAATATTGTTGTGAAATATGCCAAAAATTGCCACTGCTATTATTTTAATGCTCGCAGCTGTATGTAAGTATGTACACTATGTAGATATTTATAGATTATTAACAAGAACAATACCTTGAACGAACTTGCTCACCTTAAGCCTAAACGCACGCACAGACTCAACCATTTAATTTATTCTTACATTATTTATCTATCGAATACTTTGTAGAATGAATTGGCGTACTTTTGAAAAATGTATGTGCACATGGACTGGATGGATAGCGCTGCAGATCAAATACCTGACTAATTTTTGTGCTAAAGTTGTTTAATGGCATTTGTTTTTTGTTATGAGTAAACAAAATCAATTCGCTACTCAGTTACGTACGTACATATTAGGACATTCAATCCTGAGACAAAATTTTCGGGATCCCGAGATTTTTGCTGAACTTGTTCAAAAATTGTGTGCAAGAAAATATTTGGAAATTTCATCAAGTGCTATGGTAGGTTTAAAGTACGTTTTAAAGGTGTGCATTTGATTCCACTCCTTTTTTTTTAATTTTGAAGGGGTATTTGAAGGGTTGTTTCATTTGAGTTCGTTGCATTATCAAGTACACTGAAAGAAATGGTGCTAGCAAAATCAACCAAATCGGTTCTGTTGTTCTTGGACTTAACGAAGATTCGGTGAAATTGATCAAATTATGGTTAATTCGACCGAGTTCTTTGTCAAGCGAACAAATTAGTTTAGTCATTTCAACAGAAGAGAAATTGTCGCTCTTAAGTAACAAAATTTTGTAAAATTGGCAGATTCCTAATCAATCTAACTGAATTTTTCTGTTAACACAACTGATCTACGGCGATCAACTGTCAATACATGAGCAAATTTCAAAGAGAATTTTACGCTCACTGCGCTCTCTACTTTGTACTTATGACGATGGTGCCACTTGTTAAAAAAACACCAAAATAAGAAAACCCATCAAATCGAAAAACACACAAAATGGGAAAACAATAAAAAAAACTAGTTTTCAGTTATCAATACAAAACGAAAAAAAACCTTTTTTGAATTTACTGTGCAAAAAATAATGAGATACCGGGACACCTATTATCGGGTACAATATTGAAACATCTCGTCCAAGCGAAATGCAAAATTGCACCCTCTTGTTGCAAAATTTTTGCTTGAACGAATAGGATTTTTCCAAAGTTAGTAACATTTTGTTCCAGTTTTTATGAATTTTCACTGACGCGAACGAATCTAATAAGATAATAAAAAACATCCTTTTTTAATGTTGATGTTTCCGACAAAAAATTAAATCGTGATCTATCTCGAATAGTGTGGCCAACATTTAATGCTGATGTGGAGCAAAGCGTTTCTCACTTTACAATACCATTTACTGTCTTTTTGAAAAATACGTACCTAAGCGGATTTGTGTACATTCCGATACAAGCCAAGTATGGTTCACTAAAGAGCTGAAATTTTAAAGAATAAAAAGTCTCGATCTTTCAAGTTGTTCAAAAAGACGGGTTTACATAACCATTACTTACAGTACTCGATTCTACGCTGCAAGTATTTTCAATTGAACAAAAAGTGTTACAAAGCTTATCTTTGTAAAATGAAAAGAAATATAACTTGCAACCCGAAGGCATTTTACGGATTCGTAAACTCTAAACGCAGGGTGAAAGGGTTTCATCATCCATGAAATTCCAAGATAATATTTCCAGCGATGATCAAGAGATCGCCGACTTCTTTGCGGAATTTTTCAAATCAAATTACTCTATTGAGACCAACGTTCCACCTAATGAATACCCATACCATATTGATTCATGTTATTCAATCAGAGCTCCATTTATATCTTCAGAAGATGTATTATCTTATTTAAAAACTTTAAAAGTATCATATTCATACGGCCCCGACAGGATCCCGACACACTTTCTTAAAAAATGTGCCGCAAACATCTATCAGCCGCTAACAGATTTATTTAATTTATCTTTAATTTATGGCGTTTTCCCAACAATATGGAAGGAATCTTTTCTTATTCCGCTTCATAAAAATGGAAGCAGGTCTTCAATAGAAAACTACCGGGGCATAGCAAAGTTATCCGCTATCCCAAAGTTATTTGAGGCTATTGTTACCCACCACCTAACATTCCCTATTTCCCCCATAATTGCAAGCTCGCAGCATGGGTTTCTGTAAGGGCAAATCACCTATCACCAATTTACTAGAATTTACCACCCACGTTTCTAATGGATTTAGAAAAGGCCTTCACACTGATGTAATTTACACCGATTTCAGTAAAGCTTTCGACAAAGTATCACACCCATTACTTATTCATAAGCTCAGTCAACTCGGTTTTCAACCCCGTCTTATATGTTGGATTTCTTCGTATCTTGGTTATCGTACGCAAAAAGTAATCTTTAAAAATACACTTTCTGGGGTCATCAACGTTTCTTCTGGTGTTCCTCAGGGCAGCCATCTTGGTCCGATTCTGTTCTTGTTGTTCATAAACGATATATCTGGTACAATTAAATACTCAAAAATCTTGATGTACGCAGACGATGTAAAACTTTTCAAATCATGTGCCTCGGTTGAGGAACATTCCTTGCTTCAAATGGATTTAAATCACTTGGTTACCTGGTGCAATGTAAATTATATGCCGCTCAATCTCAAAAAATGTAAATTCATGTGTTTTTCTCGGAGAGTTTCGCCACCAGCTTCATATACAATTAACAACTATAGTCTAGAAACTGTAAATAATTTTATTGACTTGGGAGTCATGATGGATTCCAAACTTAGTTTCAATCTTCATATTAATGCTACAGTGAATAAAGGCAAAGGTGTTTTTGCATTTGTTAAACGGTGGTCAAAAGAATTTAACGACCCTTACATAACTAAAGCACTTTTTACAACATTAGTTAGGCCAATATTAGAATACGGCTCGATAATTTGGAATCCGCGTTATCAAGTCCATGCAGACAGTCTCGAATCAATACAAAAACAATTTTTACTATTTGCCTTAAGAAATTTCCAATGGGACTCTTTAACTAATCTTCCACCTTATACTAATCGATTAAAGCTTATCAATCTTCCAACTCTTGCTAGTCGAAGGGAAATGCTTGGTGTGATATTTATGACAAAACTTTTAAATGGATCAATTTCGAGCCCATTCCTTCTGAATGAAGTGAACTTTTGCGTTCCCTCTCGGACATCGAGACACTTCAAACCTCTTCTGCTGAAACAATGTAGAAACGAATTTCGAACAAAATGAACCTTTTCGGCGTTTATGCCAAGATTATAACTCTCACTCAAACACATTTGATAGCTCGGACTCCCTTTTTTCTATAAAAAAGATTGTTCTCACCTCTCTAAATTAATGTATAATACGTTTGCTTCTGTTCTCTTTAAGTATTACGCTTGGCTGATGAAATTTCTTCTGTAGCTGAGCAGTCTCAGATCGTGACGCTTGACAAACCGCTGCCCATCAAAGACTCGGCAAAATAAAATAAAAGTTTGAGTTGTTTTGGAATCGTTTCAACTTAAAGTGTTACGAAAACTTAACATGTAAAGTTACTCCAGCGGTGAATTACCTTACTGCGATTTGATTATTTACTTTTCTATAACTTGCAAGTTCTCTTTTTAAAATGTTACGTCAAACATTTATACTACAAGTTTTGTTCGAAACAATCAAGTGTGGCAACTACATGCGAGAGAAGAAATTGAGAATGAGCTGAGCTGCAACTGAAAGAATTGAGAATCAGTTTTTTGACTACTCTTTTCATTTCTATATTCATATGTATGTATATGTAGCAAGCATGCGTATTTATGTATTCACATATTTACATATTTATATGGCGGCGCCGTGGTGTGATGGTAGCGTGCTCCGCCTACCTCACCGAAGACCCTGGGTTCACACCCCGGGAAAAGCAACATCAAAATTTTAGAAACAAGCTTTTTCAATTAGAAGAAAATTTTTCTAAGCGGAATCGCCCCTCGGCAGTGTTTGGCAAGCGCTCCGAGTGTACTTCTGCCATGAAATGCTCTCAGTGAAAACTCATATGCCTGGCAGATGCCGTTCGGAGTCGGCATAAAACAAGTAGGTCGCGTCCCGACAATTTGTAAGAAAAATTAAAAAGGAGCACGATGCAAATTGGAAAAGAAGTTCGGCCTAAAATCTCTTCGGAGGTTATCGCGCCTTACATTTATTTACATATTTATATGGCAACATAGGTACATACATACATACAAAGCTGTCGCAACAACTTTTTTTGTTCATTTGACTACTAAAACGGTCAATTACGAATCAACGATTTGTGGGCAGTTGATTCAACATCTTGTTGCGATGGACAAAAATTGACAGAAATTTCGGTTGATTTTACCAGTCTTTTTCTTTCAGTGTAATGAGACCATTTTTGGTTCAAATAAATTTAAGTTGTTCTTTATTTAAATTAAATTATATATATTTTTTTCCATCTCTCGAAATTTGCATGCAAATGAATTTTAACACGAAATTCTATCAAGTGAGGGTTACAAACCCCAGATTCATAAACCACCCGCTAATGTGACACTTTTATTAGGATTCAGAAAACTATCAAAATACACTCTTACTCCGATGAGTATTTATTTCCAAAATACTTAGGAACAAATCGCACAATTTTTTCACAATATATGCTTCACTCAGGAATGAGCACGTCCCTTATTTTAGCGGCGAAAGGTTGGCGGAATAAGTTGAAATTTTACATAATTAGTAGCTAATTAAATGCAAATTAAGTGCGAGAAAAAAATTATAGCTTTACAAATTTTTTTTTATGACATTCTGCGCTAAAATAAGACTGAAGTTAGCGAAACCATTCGGCGAAAGGATGGCGGAATAAGTTGGAAATTTTACATAATGAGTACCTAATTTACTGCAAATTAACTGCGAGAAAAAAAAACTGTATAGCTTTACAATTTTTTTTTATGACATTCTGCGCTAAAATAAGACTGAAGTTAGCGAAACCAATCGGCGAAAGGTTGGCGGAATAAGTTAAAAATTTACATAATGAGTACTAATTTATTGCAAATTAACTGCGAGAAAAAAAAATTTATAGCTTTACAATTTTTTTTAAATGACATTCTGCGCTAAAATAAGACTGAAGTTAGCGAAAACAATCGCTTGTAAAGCTA
Source organism: Eurosta solidaginis (assembly GCA_029619165.1). Classification (NCBI taxonomy): domain Eukaryota; kingdom Metazoa; phylum Arthropoda; class Insecta; order Diptera; family Tephritidae; genus Eurosta; species Eurosta solidaginis. Next base: position 12,579 of record JARSSU010047914.1, read on the forward strand.
TACATTTTTTTCTCGTTGCTAATTTGCAATAAACTAGGTACTCATTATGTAAAATTTTCAACTTTCTTCCGCCAACTTTTCGCCGATTGGTTTCGCTAACTCAGTCTTATTTTAGCGCAGAATGTCATAAAAAAAAATTTGTAAAGCTATACAGTTTTTTTTTCTCGCAGTTAATTTGCAATAAATTAGTACTCATTATGTAAAATTTTCAACTTCTCTGCGAACCTTTCGCCGATTGATTTCGCTAACTTCAGTCTTATTTTAGCGCAGAATGTCATAAAAAAAATTTGTAAAGCTATACAGTTTTTTTTCAATAAATTAGGTACTCATTATGTAAAATTTTCAACTTTCTTGCTAACCTTTCGCCGATTGATTTCGCTAACTTCAGTCTTATTTTAGCGCAGAATGTCATAAAAAAAAATGTGTAAATCTATAAATTTTTTTCTCGCACTTAATTTGCATTTAATTAGCTACTAAGTTATGTAAAATTTGCAAATTATTCGCCAACCTTTCGCCGCTAAAATAAGGGACGTGGAATGAGCACTTGAAGAGTTTTGAAGTGAGCACTATATATCATTTACAAAATTGAATCACACAGTGAGCAAAACACTTTTTTCTACCTTAGCCATTTTCGCATATGATGTGCTGTGCTTAAACATAAAGAGTTATCTCCTTTGTCCTTTACAGATTTTTCTACATCGCTTAAATTTGAGAAATCGGTATATAAACACGCCTTTTTATATATCAAATTGAGCTTTTATCTCAAATTCAAACAAAATAGGTCCAACGTTATTTCGAAAAAGTCAGGAGATAGTCCCGGAATGTCGCCGAAATAGTACACAAATTACCCCGAAAACATTGCGGAAACGATACCAAAAATGCTCCGAAATAGGTCTGAGATAGTTCCTAACTGATCCCGAAATTTTTCGAAATGGTCCTCAAGGTATCCAAAAACAATTCTGAAAAATTCGCAATGATCAGGAGATTCCGCCACAATGATCTGTATCAAAACAATAGTAAATCGAAAAAAAACATACAGCCGAATTGATTCCGAACACAATGCCGAAGGTGTAAAAACGTGTCCCCAATGCTCCCAAACATGATTTCAAAGAAGCTCCGTCCGCGGAAGGTAAGAGAGGTTGGCACTGCCCACTTTTTCACAACACTTGGACCTCGATATATATGACCAAGATACCAAACACTATAGATCTAGCTCAAATATACTCAAATCTGAAAAAAAACTGTAAAGGGCTACTATCTTAAAAAAATAAATGTTTACTTGGTAGCTTAGAAAATGTGTTGATGAGTTATAACCATGGCTCAATTATATGGGTGGCTCATTCCATCAGCTGATTTTATTTTTATCATTGCATGGTAGATGGGATTGTCAAAGGAGATGGGAAACTCAAAATGAAACCAACGCATTGACAACATTTTCTTACCACACACAAAAACTGCTACGTTTTATGTTTTCATTTCATTCCATTCGCCTAATACCAATACACAGATTTGACAATTTGAACAGACATAATTTGTTGCTTTACAGATGAGCCAACCATATAGTTGAACCATGGTTATAACTGAAAAAAATGAATTTATCAATTGAAAAAAAAACTACTGAGTGATGTGATACGAACGAGCAAATAAGCTAAAAGCCATTGTGAATTCATACAAGTGAAAAATCTTTCTATTCCTCCATTGCCATACCTAACTGTCAAATAATAGCTGACAGGGAGAATGGCTGTCGCGAATGGCCAGAGAATGGAAGGTTTGTTTTTTTTTCTCGCCGTTATTGAATTGAAATGCCATGAATGGGCCCATTCCAGTTTCAAATCAGCTTTTCCTTTAAATGTTTATACAGAAAATCAGACTACATATTGATTTCTAAATCTAGTTAATAGATTAAATGTGAGCAGCCAGTTAAGACAACTTTTTAAAATATGTAAATAATGCAGTGTAGCAGTCCTCCGCAAAAATGTTGAAAAACACTATTGAGCAAATGATTTAAGTAATCGAACAGCGATTGAACAATTGATCGAGGCTGTTTACTATTGTGAACGTTTTTACCAAACATTCGCCACTTGTATGCATTCACAATGCTAAAAGCTCTTTCATATGAATTTTATTTTGAGGAACGCGTGAAAAATTTTGATGCGATAAACGCGAGCAATATTTCAATGAGTTTTCAAAAAAAAATTCATTCTCAAAACCATATTTGACAAGGAATGATGGGAAATCGTTCCCATGTACATACATTTTTCAGCTCATAATGAAGAAATAGAAATAAACTTGTTGTTGTTGCTGTTGTAGCGATAAGGTTACTCCCCGAAGGCTTTGAGGGAACTTGGGGTCACCAGAGCCTCGTCTGTTAGAGAAACGGGATTCGTCGCTCGAAGGTGAGGTTGAAAATTGAGTTTGGAGAAGCTATATATTACGCTGACAACCTGAAAGGTTGCGCTACACAACCCCTTGAATCTGGTATTTTAGGATCCTCTTACAACAGGTATACCTACCGCGGGTATATTCTGACCCCCTAACCCGCTGGGGGTTAAATAAACTTGTCATTTGTTGAATATTTAAATTTCAATGAGGAGTTTTTCTGAGCTCTCCTTTTCATAAACTCGTCTGTACTTTTTATTTGAAAATTTTAATAAACTATTCGCTCGTATCCTTTATTATCCTTATTATGAATCCAAAAACAACGAGATCCTGGAACATTATTTACGCAAATTGCGCATTTCCCTTATAAATTTAATAATCCCGCAATTTTAGAAAATTTTTCGGGATTGAATGCACTAGTAGATATGTATATACATTAGGGCGGGTCGATTTAAAAATCGCTCATTGCTCTGTGAAAATCGTATTCTAGGCATTTCGCAGATTTTTCATGTTAAGTGCAAAACGGTGATTTTTTGAAATGTTTGTATGGTGATCCCCAGGGGGGTTCCAGGGGGTGTGCCACTGGCATCGGTGGGTAGGGCCTCCAAAGTTAGTGGGGGTCGGTCATACATTTGGACTCGATTGGAGCACTCTAAATGGGTCAAAGTGGGATTTTTCAAAATTTGCCCCTACCCAAAAGTTCGACTCAAATTGGGGGACACCAGAATTCGTTTTAGAGGTATGGTTCCTTCGGCAAAGTTTCTTATTTTGATCCCTAGAATATGAATTTCACAGAGCAATGGGCGATTTTTTTGCCTTCCCACAAATCGACCCGGCCTAATATACATATGTCTTTCATATGTACGTAGTAATATTATGTGCATGTGCCAAAGTTAATACACATAATACATGAGGATACATAATACTTGCACCTAAAAGTATGCAATATTTAATAAATTCAAAAGAATAAGCGACAAAGAAAATAAAGTAGGCAGCAATAAAAGGTGAAATAGAAATATAATAAATGAAAGAAAAATCGAATTGAAAAAATGGAGAAAATGTTAATAACAGAAAAGAAAAGACGACCGAAAATTTTAAAATAGTGCAAAAAAAAACAAAAATCGAATGAAAGAAGAAAGCCAGAAATGAACAAGTAGGAAGGCTAAGTTCGGGTGTAACCGAACATTACATACTCAGTTGAGAGCTATGGAGACAAAATAAGGGAAAATCACCATGTAGGAAAATGAACCTAGGGTAACCCTGGAATGTGTTGTTTGTACGATATGGGTATCAAATGAAAGGTGTTAATGAATATTTTAAAAGGGCGTGGGCCTTAGTTCTATAGGTGGACGCCTTTTCGAGATATCGCCATAAAGGTGGACCAGGGGTGACTCTAGAATTTGTTTGTACGATATGGGTATCAAAAGAAAGGTGTTTAATGATTTTTTAAAAGGGCGTTGGCCTCAGTTCTATAGGTGGACGCCTTTTCGAGATATTGCCATAAAGGTGGACCAGGGGTGACCCTAGAATTTGTTTGTACGATATGGGTATCAAATGAAAGGTGTAATGAGTATTTTAAAAGGGAGTGGGCCTTAGTTCTATAGGTGGACGCCTTTTCGAGATATCGCCATAAAGGTGGACCAGGGGTCACACTAGAATTTGTTTGTACGATATGGGTATCAAATGAAAGGTGTTAATGAGTATTTTAAAGGGAGTGGGGCCTCAGTTCTATAGGTGGACGCCTTTTCGAGATATCGCCATAAAGGTGGATCAGGGTTGACTCTAGAATGTGTTTTGTACGATATGGGTATCAAATGGAAGGGGTTAATGAGCATTTTAAAAGGAGTGGTGGTAGTTGTTAGGTGGTCGCCTTTTCGAGATATCGGCATAAAGGTGGACCAGGGGTGACTCTAGAATTTGTTTGTACGATATGGGTATCCAAATGAAAGGTGTTAATGAGTATTTTAAAAGGGAGTGGGCCTTAGTTCTATAGGTGGACGCCTTTTTCGAGATATCGCCATAAAGGTGGACCAGGGGTCACACTAGAATTGTTTGTACGGTAGGGTATCAAATTAAGGTATTAATGAGGGTTTTAAAAGGGAGTGGTGGTAGTTGTTTAGGTGGTCGCCTTTTCGAGATATCGGCATAAAGGTGGACCAGGGGTGACTTATAATGCGTTTGTACAATATGGGTATCAAATGAAAGGTGTTAATGAGTATTTAAAAGGGAGTGATCCTTAGTTCCATAGGGGGACGCCGTTTCGAGACATCGCTATAAAGGTGGACCAGGGGCTGACCCTAGAATTTGTTTGTACGATATGGGTATCAAATGGAAGGGGTTAATGAGCATTTTAAAAGGGAGTGGGCCTTAGTTCTATAGGTGGACGCCTTTTCGAGATATCGCCATAAAGGTGGACCAGGTGTGACTCTAGAATGTCGTTTGTCAATATGGGTATCAAACGAAAGGTGTTAATGAGTATTACAAAAGGGCTGGGGCTTAGTTCTATAGGTGGACGCCTTTTCGAGATATCGCCATGAAGGTGGATCAGGGTTGACTCTAGAATGTGTTTGTACGATATGGGTATCAAATGAAAGGTGTTAATGAGTATTTTAAAAGGGCGTGGACTTAGTTCTATAGGTGGACGCCTTTTCGAGATATCGCCATAAAGGTGGATCAGGGTTGACTCTAGAATGTGTTTGTACGATATGGTATCAAATGGAAGGGGTTAATGAGCATTTTAAAAGGGGAGTGGGCCTTAGTTCTATAGGTGGACGCCTTTTCGAGATATCGCCATAAAGGTGGATCAGGGTTGACTCTAGAATGTGTTTTGTACGATATGGGTATCAAATGAAAGGTGTTAATGAGTATTTTAAGAGGGCTGGGGCTTAGTTCTATAGGTGGACGCCTTTCGAGATATCGCCATAAAGGGTGGACCAGGGGTGACTCTAGAACTTGGTTGTAGGATATGGGTATCAAACGAAAGTGTTAATGAGTATTTCAAAAGGGAGTGATCCTTAGTTCCATAGGGGGACGCCATTTAGGGATATCGACATAAAGGTGGATCAGGGTTGACTCTAAGTTTGTGATAGGGTATCAAATTAAAGGTTTAATGAGGGTTTTAAAAGGGAGTGGTGTAGTTGTTTAGGTGGTCGCCTTTTCGAGATATCGGCATAAAGGTGGACCAGGGGTGACTCTAGAATGCGTTTGTACAATATGGGGTATCAAATGAAAGGTATTAATGAGGGTTTTAAAGGGCGTGAGGCTTAGTTCTATAGGGGACGCCGTTTCGAGATATCGCTATAAAGGTGACCCAGGGGTGACCCTAGAATTTGTTTGTACGATATCGGTATCAAATGGAAGGGGTTATGAGCATTTTAAAAGGGAGTGGGCCTTAGTTCTATAGGTGGACGCCTTTTCGAGATATAGCCATAAAGGTGGACCAGGGGTGACTCTAGAATGCGTTTGTACATATGCGTATCAAATGAAAGGTGTTAATGAGTATTTTAAGAGGGCGTGGGGCTTAGTTAATAGGTGGACGCCTTTTCGAGATATCGCCATAAGGGTGACCAGGGGTGACTAGAATATATTTGTACGATATGGGTATCAAATTCAAAGTATTATGAGGGTTTTTAAAAGGGAGTGGTGGTAGGTGTATAGGTGGTCGCCTTTTCGAGATATTGCATAAGGTGGACAGGGGTGACTCTAGAATGCTTTTGTACATATGGGTATCAAATGAAAGGTGTTAATGATCATTTTAAGAGGAGTGGACATTAGTCTATAGGTGGACGCCTTTTCGAGATATCGCCATTAGGGTGGGCCAGGGTGACTCTAGAATGTTTTGTACGATATGGGTATCAAACTGAAGGTGTTACTGAGCATTTTAAGAGGGAGTGGACACTAGTCTATAGGTGGACGCCTTTTCGAGATATCGCCATTAGGGTGGGCCAGGGGTGACTCTAGAATGTTTGTACGATATGGGTATCAAACGAAGCTGTTACTGAGCATTTTAAGAGGGAGTGGGCTTAGGTCTATAGGTGGACGCCTTTTCGAGATACCGCCATAGGCGTGGGCCAGGGGTGACTCTAGAATGTTTGTACGATATGGGTATCAAACGAAAGGTGTTACTGAGCATTTAAGAGGGAGTGGCACTGGTCTATAGGTGGACGCCTTTTCGAGATATCGCCATTAGGGTGGACAGGGGTGACTCTGGTATGTTTTTGTACGATATGGATATCAAATTAAAGGTATTATGAGGGTTTTAAAAGCGAGTGGCCCTTAGATGTATTGTGAAGGCGTTCTCGCGATATCGACCAAAATGTGGACCAGGTGATCCAGAAATCATCTGTCGGGTACTGCTAATTTATTTATACATGCAATACCACTAACAGTATTCCTGCCAAGATTCCAAGGGCTTGTTTGATTTCGCCTTGTAGAACTTTTTCATTTTCTTCTACTTAATATGGTAGGTGTCACACCCATTTACAAAGTTTTTTCAAAGTTATATTTTGCGTCAATAAACCAATCCATTACCATGTTTCATCCCTTTTTTCGTATTTGGTATAGAATTATGGCATTTTTTTCATTTTTCGTAATTTTCGATATCGATAAAGTGGGCGTGGTATGGTCAGATTTCGCCATTTTTATACCAAGAAAAAGTGAGCTCAGGTAAGTACGTGGGCTAAGTTTAGTGAAGATATATCGATTTTGCTCAAGTTATTGTGTTAAATGGCCGAGCGAAGGACAGACGGTGGACTGTGTATAAAAACTGGGCGTGGCTTCCACCGATTTCGCCCATTTTCACAGAGAAACAGTTACCGTCATAGATCTATGCTCCTACCAAATTTGAGAAGGATTGGTAAATTTTTGTTCGACTTATGGCAATAAAAGTATTCTAGACAACTAAATGAAAATGGGCGGAGCCACGCCCATTTTGAAATTTTCTTTTATTTTTGTATTTTGTTGCATCATATCATTACTGGAGTTGAATTTTGACTTAATTTACTTATATACAGTAAAGATATTAAATTTTTTGTTAAAATTTGATTTAAAAAATTTTTTTTTAAAAAGTGGGCGTGTTCTTCATCCAATTTTGCTAATTTTTATTTAGCACATATAGAGTAATAGTGGTAACGTTCCTGCCAATTTCATCATGATATCTTCAACGACTGCCAAATTACAGCTTGCAAAACTTTTAAATTACCTTCTTGTAAAATGGGCGGTGCCACGCCCATTGTCCAAAATCTTACTAATTTTCTATTCTGCGTCATAACGTCACCATCTACCAAGTTTCGTCGCTTTATCTGTCTTTTGTAATGAGTTATCGCCACTTTTTCGGTTTTTCGAAATTTTCGATATCGAAAAAGTGGGCGTGGTTATAGTCCGATATCGTTCATTTTAAATAGCGATCTGAGATGAGTGCTCAGGAACCTACATACAAATTTCATCAGATACCTCAAAATTTACTCAAGTTATCGTGTTAACGGACGGACGACGGGACGGACGGACGACGACGGACGGACGGACGGACGGACGACGGACATGGCTCAATCAAATGTTTTTTTCGATCCTGATTATTTTGATATATGGAAGTCTATATCTATCTCGATTCCTTTATATATGTACAACCACCGTTTATCCAATCAACTTAA
>JARSSU010047915.1:0-22123 GCA_029619165.1 Eurosta solidaginis
AATCATTGGTAACAGATGTGGAACGTACGGATTGTATAGCCATCCGGGTGCTCTTTCAGATTCAAGTAGTGAAAAACAATTTTGATAGTTCCCAAATGTTGTAAGTTCTAATAAAACTACAGTTATTCTCTTCTTTTATCGGTATTCGTTCTTTGGGTCATCTTTCTTATAGTCTAGGTGCGTAAATAACATTTCGGCTAGTCTAACTTTAAAAAACTTAACAATTTTCCATACTTACTTCAAATGCTGATAAACCGTCTCAAACTGATATCAAATGGTCAATAAAGTTCACTAAATCAAATTTGAAGTAAAAATTACCACATAGAGTTAAGTTAAACCAAAAATATAATAAGTAGCCAATAAACAAGTCGCCCAAAGTAGTTAGACGATTCCAAAAACCAAACACTAAGGCAAAAGTCAGACGACTACTTACCATGACTGAAATATGGCTTCAGTAAATATTTGATGAGTTACAATGCGCCATTGCACGGTCACATACCACACGTCTCATGCAACACTTGCCACTTGATTGCCGCACTTCGCACTGAAACTCACTTCACCCATACCCCTGGGTTCGGACGGCAATCAATGCGTAGTGAAGTGTTCAGGTTAAACGTTAAAAGACATCTAAATTATAATTTATGGCACTTTTTATTTTCGGTGTAACTTTTATGTATGTATGGATGTACTTACCTTACAGCAGCGAACAGAAAACTAGCAGTGAATGAAAATTGAATTCTCCCTTTTTACTTTCGATAATTAAAGAAATACCTCTATGAGTTTTGTAATTGCAACTACCAATCTAAAAAAACCAAACGTGCTCGAAAAAATTCGAAAATACGAAAGTGTCTGAATTTGTTTCAGTATGCAGTTTTGTAGCCCAGTCCAAAAATTCGTATTGATTTTTGACAATATTTTTCGCAAGGTGTTTTTATTTTCTTCTAGATCTGGGACCCTACAGAAAAAATTTGTCGAAAATCAATGCAAATTTGGAGAGACTTATAAACTGATTAGGCTACAAAATTGTATACTCAAATAAATTCAGAAAAATCTATATAAAAAGCTCAAAGTTTTTGTAAAATTTCTCGAATTTTAGAATTTTTTCGAACTCTGATCAAAAAGTTGGAAATTTTTTCGAAAACGGTTTCGAAATTGTTTTACATAGTTCAGCTACTTACTTCCAGAATGTTTTTCATAAATGATCGAAAAAAAAATTATTAAATAAATTATAAATTAAAAAACAAGTAAGGAAGGTTTAAGTTCGGATGTAAACCGAACATACATACTCAGCTGAGAGCTATGGAGACAAAATAAGGGAAAATCACCATGTAGGAAAATGAACCTAGGGTAACCCTGGAACGTGTTTGTATTACATGTGAATCAAATGGAAGGTATTAAAGAGTATTTTAAGAGGGAGTGGAGCCATAGTTCTATAGGTGGACGCCATTTAGGGATATCGCCATAAAGGCGACCAGGGCTGACTCTAGAATTTGTTTGTACGATATGGGTATCAAATGAAAGGTGTTAATGAGTATATTAAAAGGGAGTGGGCCTTAGTTTCTATAGGTGGACGCCTTTTCGAGATATCGCCATAAAGGTGGACCAGGGGTGACTCTATAATGTGTTTGTACGATATGGGTATCAAATTAAAGGTATTAATGAGGGTTTTTAAAAGGGAGTGTGGTAGTTGTATATGTGAAGGCGTTTTCCAGATATCGACCAAAATGTGGACCAGGGTGACCCAGAACATCATCTGTCGGGATACCGCTAATTTATTTATATATGTATACCACGAACAGTATTCCTGCCAAGATTCCAAGGGCTTCTGATTTCGCCCTGCAGAACTTTTTCATTTTCTTCTACTTAATATGGTAGGTGTCACACCCATTTACAAAGTTTTTTTCTAAAGTTATATTTTGCGTCAATAAACCAATCCAATTACCATGTTTCATCCATCTTTTTTCGTATTTGGTATAGAATTATGGCATTTTTTAATTTTCGTAATTTTCGAAATCGAAAAAGTGGGCGTGGTCATAGTCGGATTTCGGCCATTTTTATACCAATACAAAGTGAGTTCAGATAAGTACGTGAACGGAGTTTAGTAAAAGATATATCGATTTTTGTTCAAGTTATCGTGTTACGGCCGAGCGGAAGGACAGACGTTCGACTGTGTATAAAACCTGGGCGTGGCTTCAACCGATTCCGCCCTTTTTCACAGAAAACAGTTATCGCCCTTGAATCTAAGCCCTACCAAATTTCAAGAGGATGGTAAATTTTTGTTCGACTTATGGCATTAAAAGTATCCTAGACAAATTAAATGAAAAAGGGCGCAGCCACGCCCCATTTTGAAATTTTCTTTTATTTTTGTATTTTGTTGCGCCATATCATTACTGGAGTTGAATGTTGACATAATTTACTTATATAAGGTAAAGATATTAAATTTTTTTTAAAATTTGACTTAAAAAATTTTTTTTAAAGTGGGGCGTGGTCGTTCTCCGATTTTGCTAGTTTTTATTAAGCATACATACAGTAATAGGAGTATTGTTCCGGCAAATTTCATCATGATATCTTCAACAACTGCCAAATTACAGCTTGCAAAATTTTTAAATTACCTTCTTTTAAAAGTGGGCGGTGACACGCCCATTGTCCAAAATTTTACTAATTTTCTATTCTGCGTCATAAGATCAACTCACCTGCCAAGTTTCATCGCTTTATCCATCTTGGTAATGAATTATCGCACTTTTTGTGTTTTCGAAATTTTCGATATCAAAAAAGTGGGCGTGGTTATAGTCCGATTTCGTTCATTTAAATAGCGATCTGAGATGAGTGCCTGAAACCTACATACAAATTTCATCAAGATACCTCAAAATTTACTCAAGTTATCGTGTTAACGGGCGGACGGACGGACGGACGGACATGGTTCAATCAAATTTTTTTTCGATACTGATGATTTTGATATATGGAAGTCTATATCTATCTCGATTCCTTTATACCTGTACAACCAACCGTTATCCAGTCAAGTTAATATACTCTGTGAGCTCTGCTCAACTGAGTATAATTACTTCAAATCAATTTTTTCATACATCCACGCTTCGTCAAAAAAAATTTAATTAACGAAATTTTATAAAAAAAATGCTACTGCTATTTTCTGTTCGCCAATGTATAACCGTAAGAATAAAATACTACAACACACTCATGTAAGTACAACTTTCGCAACAATTTCGAAAACATGTCGAAACGATGTGGCAGCGCTCTTGTGCTCCTTTTTTGCAGTTTCAGGATTTACTTAATTTTTTCTTCGTTTTTACTCACTTCAGTTTTGCTGCTTTGCCTGTTTGCGTGAGAAGTGCGCCGTAAAACGCGAGAAGAAGTGGATTATTGAAGCGGTTGACTTGTTTCCAAAGTGGTGAAAGCGGGATTTTTACTTGTTACTTTAATGCCACAGTTTATTTTTCCAATTGCTTGTCGTCACGTGGTGGCGTGAGTTTGTTTTAAGGATATCGGTTGTGTGAGGAAATACTGTACGGATAAATATGTGATTAGGGCGGAGCGCAGCTTTGCACCGTAAAATTGAAAGAATTTATTTTATATGCCATTCGGAACCGTTATAACTCCATGGGACTTCTCGCATGATAAAAAAGGTATGCATAATAGTAAAGCATTAGGAGAATACTGCTACGATCCGATACAGATATCCTGTCTTTTCAATACAGGTTTGGGAAGGTTAAGCGAGAATGCATGGTAACATTTTACACTTCCATTCGGAGGCATTTTTCTTCATTATGAATGTCCTCGCTAAGTGTCGGGTGGCTGTATATTTGCCCAACCAGGTGGCTCCTAACAGTCCTCGACGAATAATTTGCTTTCTCTGATGAAGTTAAGTGGCGGGAAAAGATCCACCTTCCCAAATTCTGACCGTTAGGGTTAGTTATGATCCCCTCGCTATTTTATCTAATATAGTCATCTGCCTGTATTTGGTGGATTTCCACATGTTGAGTTCTCTTAACGGTGAGATTCTTTAATGTAATGACCTGATGCCCAATGTTAAGCTCACACTATACTTCCTACAAATTAGACGCCTAAACATTTGGCTTTCTTAGGCCGAGGAAGCAACGATTATAAATTTTAAATGTGAATATTGGTGAATATTTCGCTGAGATGAAGCTGGAAAGTGTCGAGATGTTAAACTCGTGATGCCTTCCATCTCTGAAGGTCTAGATAAATAGGTGCTCTAATTAAACATATTTATTTTTTTTATTTTAAACATATTTATGGACCACTACGCGTTGGCGATGGCGAGTACCGAAAAAGATTTAACGATGAGCTGTACGAGCTCTACGCAGACATAAACATAGTGCAGCGAATTAAAAAGCAGCGGCTGCGCTGGCTAGGCCACGAATGAAAGATGACGCTCTGGCCAAGAAAAGTGTTTCTATCGGAAACCGCCTGTGGAAGCAGAGATAGAGGGCGGCCCCACTCCGCTGGAAGGACCAGGTAAAAAACGATGTAAAATCCTTTGGTGTGACAAATTGGCGCTGGTTGGCAGAGAAAAGAAGCGACTGGCTCGCCTTGTTGGACGGCCATAAACGTTTAAACGGTTAAGCGCCAATAAGTAAGTAAGTAAGTATTAAACATACGTTATTTCAGATAAATTGTGTCATTGATGAACGTTCCTTGGTTCGCATGTCACATATACAAAAAGATACATAAGAACCTCAGTTGGCTTTGCTGCCCTAAAGAAAAGAAGTGTCTGATCTACCATAACTAGGACAGGCGTGAGTTTCAGGATGAAAATTAATGGTCTTTGAAACTGACAAAGTCATATTCTAAAATAACAGAGAACCTGAGCTTAACATAAAACAAATTCTGTGAAATAAATAACTACGAAGCAATTTAAAGCTTACTTACGCCCACATGCAAACTCTGAGTTAATTTTCTGGGGTTCTGCGCTGAATTTTGCACCCATCACATTAAAACCCCTGCCTACAAAGACAATTTTTAGCAAGGAGGATATATCTTTTTATGATAACGACCATCGGTAAAGCTTTAAAGACTACGACTTGAGGGCAAGTACCTGGATTGTTCGGACTCTTGCAGAAAAGGCACCATTGTCCGTCTTGTTGGTGGCTCTGTGAATACAAGGCCTTCAGGAATAGAGCTTTGCTACGTCTACCCCACTGACCTTGATAGGTTGGTGCTATTTGAACCAACGTTGTTAGCGTTATGGTAAAACTTCGGAGCCAAGCATTGTTTTATTGGGTATCAACGAGCATCTCACTGCAATCCGCATCAAATCGAGCAACAGAGTATGCGATTGACGTTGGTGGGTAGGAATCTCGTAAACTATAATCTACAACGATGACGGTATATACATACTACAATATATCCCACCTGGTTGAGATTGATTGACATCGCCGCTGTTTGAAATGTGGTCATCTGCAGTACCAAGTTTCAGCATAAGCTGATTCTGTGGGCAATTAGCTTTCTCCTGATCAAAGAACTGGAACATTGTGGTATACAGTGCACTCAAAGACTCACTGCGAGCAATCTTCAACCTAGCGATGTAGCTACGAATTTGATGGTCCAATCGACCCTATGAGAGTTGATTAAGTGCCCAATTAAGTGAAGTTTACCGAAGAGTTATCAGCCATCGATACAGCCAAAAAAGTGCGTATTCTTTCAGACTATCTACAATTCGCCGTTGGAAAACATCCATAAGCCATTTTATATTGCCGCGAAAGTTTTTACAAAAGCTTCTTCGGACCTTATTGATTTTCAACATTATTTTTATGGCATCTATGTAAACTCAAATTGAAAACAGTAAGAGAACGTCTTTTTAAAAAGATTAAACGATTTTACCGATCTTACCTATTGTTAGGGCTTAACCCATCTGATAAGCATCAACTGCGTATCCCTAAACCTTTTTTTGAACGACCCAAGATTCTTGGATTAATACGATCTCCTCAGGCACAAGAGAAGGGCCGCCGAAGCTGATTTTGTACGATGCAGTTTAGTTTGCTGTATTCGTATGATCATATGAGGCTAAGACTTCCAGGTCATAAGCTGTTACTTCCGCTTCCGAGATCAATATTTTGGGTCTACCCATTCGCCGAATGTTTATACGACAAAGCCTGATACCGAGAATGTGTAACTCCCGGCGTCGCTTGCGGTGACACATTCAGCAAAATGAATGCCTCCCCAGGCTCATTCGAAGTGGCCCTTGCGGAATCTTCTCATTGCCAAATATTGAGGGAGATGCTGAAACCGCTACACCTAAGGCAAAAAGGGTGGGTCTTGCAGTGAGCAGTTTACTAAAGGCGAAGTTCCTGTAGTCATCAAAAAAAAATCAAAAATCAGTGCATTCAAGCTTTGGTAGCAACTAAAGACTTTCAACCTCGCGAATATGGATTTCATCTATCGGGGCACCTTTATTGACAGTGGAAACAATGTCAGACAAGAAATCAAACGAAGACAAGACAACAACAAATAGTGCTGATTTGGATTGAGTAGACATTTTTTTAGTTGAGTCCTCTCTCGATGAACAAAAAACATGCTCTATAAGTCTCTCAACATATCTGTCCTGATGTATGGCTCGGAATCGTGGAGAAGTTGGATGCCCCTTGAAGTATTCGATCATTAATTCTTTCCTGACAAGTCACGCCAGCTAAAATGGTTCCGCGATAATTGACGCCAATTGGAAGTACCAAGGGAGTTAAAATCTTCCATCACGGACCCCAAGTTCTACACCGAAACTTCAATGTAGCTATATTAAATCGTTCTCTAGATGGTCTGGCTAGTACCTTAAATGTACTATTTTCGGTACGAACTATATAAGTATCCGGAAAAGGAACTTCAACATCGATAAATCTCGCCAAAACTTCGGGAAGTAGATGAGGAGATCGTTACAAGAAGAAGAAGGTGAGTTGTATGGCCTTTACGCAGACACGAGCATAGTTAGACATATAAAAGCAGGAAGGCTACACTGAGAAATGTTGTGATAACGAAAGAACAGTTTGGCTAAGAAACTATTCCCACTAGCACCCGTCCTTGAAGGCAAAGGAAGACAGAGAAATCCTCTGGGTCGAGAGGGATAGGTGTAGTCGATGAGTGTTTTAACGTGGATACCTGTTTTCGAAAACCTAACTCCACGGTGTCAAAACACGGATCAATGTCCGTTGATCTTCGGCCCAACAAGTTGGCACCAATCATTGAGCTGGGTGTTCAAGTCGACCAGCCTTGGTTTTGCCGGGGAGGTCTATCCACCCTCCCCTTCCATTTCGGGTTAATGGCACCGTGTTGCACGGCAACTCCACCGCGAGTTCCGTGCCTGCCTCAATATCCCTCTTTCATTGAATTTGAAATCTCAACATCTGATTAACGAGTTAATCAGATTGATATTTGTGTTTTTGTCGCAATTTAGGAATGCGACCAACCTTTTCTGTCCTGCAGTATCACAATTACGTACAATACATAGTTGACGACGGAGGTGGTTTTGCTTAGATATTGCTTAAAGGCCACACTGCGTGACAAACAGTGTGAGCCAGCACCAATTAAGCTCCGTTTTACACTCCATCACAATTAAAATCAATCAACCTTTTCCACACACAGACCTGTAAGTACCGATTGCCTGCCTCAGCAATGTCTCTCGACATCAGGTAACGCCGCATTGCGTTGACAAACATTGTGAGCCATATTGTGCTTCATTTGGGCTTCCATTTTTGCTACTATTATCTTCACTCCAATTTTCACTCAATTACGCAACAATTATGTTCCATTTGTCACTCCGATTACACTCCACCACAATTAAAGGGATGTGTCCAACCTCTTCCACTCACAGACCTGTAAGTACCGAGTACCTGCCCCAGCAACATCTTCACATAGCAGTCGGCCACACTGTAGTGATCTGACAACGTCAAATCTGCCACATTTTTGGATGTGGCCATCCATTCTGCGAACGCTTCCTATTCGCAACGCAGTCTAAAGCAGCTTCAAGCATCTCAAAAGACAAGATGAGCACCGGTACGATTATCGATTGTTTTCGGCTGACGATAGACATACGTTTCACCATCTCTTAACGGTTTACACTCCGGTTGCCACAATTATGGGATGTGACCAACTCTTTCATCTGCCCCTCAGTGTCAGTTTTTCAATGAAATTGGGTATACTGTGACAAGCAAGAGACCAAATTCACATGGGTTTGCACGCCCGAAGGGAAAAGAAGTCTACTCAGAGCGTGTCATAAAGTGAACCCTTATTTGAAACCACAGCCACCGCGATGCTTCCACAAGGGGGCATCCCAGGACAGGAGATGAGACCTGAATACAAGCATCATACGATGCAGTGCATCAGGTCACAACTGGCTTTTCCTGCTCCCGCGGTAGCGGTTTTTATAAAGACCATGCCTAGAGTCCCACAGGGCGATACCAGGGTCCACCCTGCTACCCTTTCGAGTAAAATCACCTTACTCATGGATTGGTTAGCCATGGTATTATGGTCGCCTTTTACGACCGGTATACCTACCGTGTGCATATTCTAACCCCTAACCCACAGGGGGAAGGGATAGGTATAGGAAGACTTGAACTCCTTTGCTGCTTCCAATTGGAATCGATTATGATGATGCTTGCAAAATTCCTGATCCGCGAAATTCGTCCCGCCCTACTGACCATAAGCATTTACCTCTTTACATGTATATCAGTGTGACGTCGCCGCAAGAAATTTCGACTTGATCGTTTTTTACTTCTACATGTGTGCTTGTGCGTGTGAATGTGTGGGTGTAATAAATTTTCGTTCCTTATTGAACTTAATTGATTTATAAATGTTTGGGTCAATTGCCTTAAATGTTGAATGTCGGCAAACTGCTTATGCAGCAATTTCCCGTATGCTACAATGATAAGAGGATATCTCTCCAAGGACAACACATGTACTAACAAATTTATGCTATTTAAGTATGTAACAAAAATGTGCATATGTAAGATGCTCGCCTACAGTAATAAAAACATATTTAAGCTGGTTTAACAACAAAAACATACAAAACTTTCGTTGGCTTCACTTGATTGGTGTTAAGTTTGTTATTTTTTTGGCTTTTTATACAACGAATTTTTTTTGGCACTTAACTTGTGTATCTGGCTTACCACATGGCTTAAACGCTTGTATGTTAATCGTAAAAGTTGTATATAAAAATATAAACCAACCAAATTTTGCCTTGTTGGCTTTTGTATGCACTAATGGTCTTTTTGGGCTTAAGAGTTGATTGGAAAAATATTTCTCTCGATTTAACAAGGGCAGACATTAATATGCACATAGATTAATATGCACATACATATCTACACATATTTGTGAAAATATAAATTTATATCAGTATGTGTGTGCTCACTTTAACCACAACTCAATTTATTGTATTTAGGGAGAATTTTCAAATCATAAAATTTAAAAAAATTAAATTGTTAGAAATTAAGTTAAAAATACTGTAAATATTTGAAGCCGAAGGCAAATTTCTAGAGAGATAGATTTGTACATATATAGATTTGTGGAAAGATAGATATAAATATAGTACCTGTGCGACCGAGTTTTGCTCGGAGTATCCGCGTGATATACTCTGCTTTATACGCCGTCATTATAAATATTCAACTATTTTTAAACCCAGATTTACTTGTACATGGGGTATTATAACTTCGGTTGGTTGTACAGGTATAAAGGATACATGGATCATAGAGGATCAAAATTATCAATATCGAAAGAAAATTTGATTAAACCATTTCCGTTCGTCCCTCTGTCCATCTATTAACACGATAACCTGATAAAATTCTGTGATATCTTCAGGAAGTTCGGTATATGGGCGATAACCACGCCCACTTTTTCGATATCGAAAATTTAGAAAAATGGAAAATATTACACAATTCAAATATGAATACCGCTAAGCTAATGAAATTCGGTAGGTGCATTGGTTTTATGATGCAAAACAGTAATTCCAAAAAATTTGGGAATATGGGCGTGGCACTACCCACATTAAGAAGAGGAAAATTTGGAAGTTTAACATGCCGTAAATCAAAAGCCGTTAAAGATAGTACATTGAAATTTGGCAGAGATACTATTATTGTCAAAATGTATAGACGGAGTGAATCTAATTAAAATCGGTTAAAGACCACGCCCACTTTTCCTAAAGGTCTAAGTTTGCGGCCACCGTGGTGTGATGGTAGCGTGCTCCGCCTACCACACCGTATGCCCTGGGTTCGCACCCCGGGCAAAGCAACATCAAAATTTTAGAAATAAGGATTTTCAATTAGAAGAAAATTTGTCTAAGCGGGGTCGCCCCTCGGCAGTGTCTGGCAAGCGCTCCGGGTGTATTTCTGCCATGAAAAGCTCTCAGTGAAAACTCATCTGCCTTGCAGATGCCGTTCGGAGTCGGCATAAAACATAAAGGTCCCGTACGGCCAAATTGGAAGAGAAGCTCGGCCTTAGATCTCTTCGGAGGTTATCGCTCCTTACATTTATTTTTATTTAAGTTTGCAATAACTCTATGGTATGTAACTACATTTCAGTAGTGGTATGATTGAGCTACGAAAAAAACTTAAACAAATTTTGAGAATTGGACGTGACCCGCCCCTTATTTGTTACTCTTTTCAAAATACTCGGGCGGCCGCCGTGGTGCGATGGTAGCGTGCTCCGCCCACCACACCGAAGATCCTGGGTTCACGCCCCGGGCAAAGCAACATCAAACATTTTAGAAACAAGTTATTTCAATTAGAAGACAATTTTTCTAAGCGGGGTCGCCCCCGGCAGTGTTTGTCAAGCACTCCGAGTGTATTTCTGCCATGAAAAGCTCTCAGCGAAAACTCACCTGCCTTGCAGATGCAGTTCGGATTCGGCATAAAACAAGTTGGTCCCGTCCCGCCAATTTGTAGGAAAAATTTAAAGGAGCGCGACGCAAATTGGAAGAGAAACTCGGCCTTAAATCCCTTCGGAGGTTATTGCGCCTTTCATTTATTTCCCAAAATACTTTTTGCCATAAGTCGAACAAAAATCTCCTAATCTGAACGAAACTTGGCATACATTTTTTTTCATATCTACAAGTGTTAAACTGCATTTTTACCCGCTCAAGTTCATTAGTGATAGCCTCTGTATCATTTTTGCTTCTTTTGAACGAAAATGAGTTCAGAATAGAACCATATACGTATTTGTTGCGCAGCCTTATAACAACAATAACCACGAAAAGTAAACAACAACAGCGTTTAAAGTGCACAGCTGGGTATGTGACGTTCGGTTTCACCCGAACTTAGACTTTCTTACTGGTTAGATTTGAAAAACAAAATTACTTCTTAAAAGCTTCAATAACATATGTGTATGTAGACGTAGTATTATTTCGCCTACGCATTGCCTTAATAAATAGTTCAAAATCAATTACTTTTGTATCTGTATTTCAAACCTATCAAGGAAATTTTTCTCAAATGCGTCAACCCCGCATTCCTCAGTGACAACATCTAGGTGAAAAGTCGTAGAATCTAACGCACTATCGGCGTACCAAATTTCACACAAGTCGGTTGATCGTTTCCGAGATAGTAGTGGATATACATAGTAATATACATACATATATAATTAGGTGGGGGCCAACCCTAAGTGTCAACTCTATTTAAAAATTTCAGTATGGAAATTCGGAGTGAAATACCTTTCTTTTGATACCCATATTAACATATATTGTGGATTTTTTTAAACTTCAAATACGTGGCAACCTTCTGAAAATATACTCAGTGGCAACACCTAGGTTGAAAGTCTTAGAATGTGAAACACTATCTATATACCAAATTTCGGAATGAAACACCTTTCGTTTGATACTCATATTGGCATATCTCATGTAATTTTTTTTAAGTTCCATATATGTGGCAACCTTACGAAAACATCCTCAGTGGCAACACCTAGGTAGAAAATCGAAGAAAGTGATACACTACTACAAAATTTCAGTCGTTGCCGCGGTAGTAGTGGATATACTAAGAGATATAAATAATGAGGTGGGGTGGCAACCCAACTCTACTCAAAATTTCTCTATTGAAATGCGAAGTGAAATACCTTTCATTTGATACCCATATTGGCATATCTCTTATAATTTGTTTTAAATTCCAAATAGGTGGCAACCTTATAAAAGCATCCTCAGTGGCTACAACTAGATTGAAAGTCTTTCAATGTGATACACTATCTATGATCAAAATTTCATTTAAATGGGTTAAGCCGTTTCCGCGAGAGATACAAAGAGATATAAATAATAACGTAAGGTGGCAACCCTAAGTGTCAAACCTTCTCCGAAATCTCCTTTTGAAATGCGGAGTAAATACCTTTCGTTTGATACCCATATTGGCGTATATCCTGTAATTTTTGTTTAAATTTCAAATAGGTGGCTACCTTGTGAAACTCTTAAAATGTAACTATTTATATGCCAAATTTCATTCAAATCCCCGTACAGCCGTACAAGCTGCCATCGTTAAACAATCATAAACAAATGATTGATAGTTTCATAAATTCCAATAAAAGTAAACTTAAATACCACAACTTTTTTCAAATATTTATTTTCAACAAATTCATATCTTTCAACAAAAATTTTATGGGTCACTTGTTATGGCATTAGTTCACACATTTACATCTTCATGTATATCAGCAAAAGTTATAGAAAAAATCTCGTCCATGCCAGCCAACGAGTTCCGGATTTAGCTAATCCACAATTTGTAGCGCCACCGCCCACACACACGCGCAATATTATGGCACGAATTTTGCTTGAATTTTATGATAACTTTTTATTAGAAGTAATTCTTTGCTTGTATGCACAAATTTGTTATATATGCGTTTTTGCTTTTTTTTGGACTAACTATGCAACGAATCTCTACTTCTTGTTTTGTGTGGTTGAAAATTGCAATTTTGCTTGGCTTGACAATGCAAAAAAAAGGGATATGTAGGATAACAAGGAAACAATAAATTGCATCCGCAATGCGGTCAACAAGTAAAAACGAGGGATAAAATTTGGTTGCACATGCCACAGAGAGAGTGTGTAAAAAAATCATACAAAAATACTAAATAAATAGAACAAGAGTTTGTCGTAATAAACATTATTAAGATTTTAATTTGCAATTGCATTGTTTAGGCTTGTATTTAAAATAAATTTATTAATATCAAATTTTCTAAGAAATTTTTAAAAACTATTCATACAAAAAATAAATGTTTTCATGCATTTAAAGCAACAAGGGCAACCCCCGCTTAATTCATACAAAAACCTTTTCCTGTTCAGTACGTTTTCTATCAGTACCATTTTTGTAGATGTGGGCCATTTAAAGGGCTACTCTAGGTATGCGCTCAATGTAAACATAAATATCCCACAAAATATTGTAACGAATTTTGCGAAAATTTCTCAATATTTTGCAACTTCTGTTAACGTTCGAATCTCTGAACTGTCGAATAAATAACTCAAATATTCAGTATAGCAAAATGCTCTCTATTTACACTACTTTGGCAGTAGCTTGCGCTGCTTTCATACTCTCTGTTGCCGCATTCGCTATTTCTCCTAAGATCTAGACTTTTCACGAACAGCCTTCTCGAATAGCTGCTTGTTTATTTCTATTTTATGTATCTGGTATTCATTTTTGTCTTTAAGTTATATGCATGTGTATATGTGAGTAATTACTTCTGCTCTTAGGTGATGACTACATGTGTGTATTTGAAATAAACTCTTAGCTCTTAGCTTCGCTGTTTGCATGCATTTGTTTGTTGTTTGTTTTGCTGTGGTTGCGCCTTTATTTTCTAGCAGCACAGTGATGCATCGAAATTACTAACATTCGCCAGAATATATCTACATGGCGAATATGAGCAATTTTGAAGTGTTAAACTCTTGATATGGCAATACCACTATCAAAGGTCTAATATAGCCGGTTTTGCGCCCACTTTTGGGACTCGAAAAATTTAGGCAATTTTTGCTTAAACCGAATACCCGAATTCGATAATACTAGAATCGAGAGTTTCACTTGCGAACTTTGTAACCGATTGTAGACGATTTTGTTGTGGCTTCTTAGGGTAGTCGAAAATTGTGTACCCCTATATCTTATATCTTTCGTGGTGGTATTAGCTTTTAAAGGGGTTTATTACTGTGTTACCAATTCACATTAATGGCATAGCCAGCGGAGCTTTTGGGGCAATTCCACATTCTTTCGACACCATCCACGATTCCCAGCTAAACATCAGAACAGCTATGATTACATACTTATACGCATTTTAAGTGTTTTGTTCGTCGAGTGGACCTTCGAGGGGCCTTTGCAATGCCAACGAATAAAGAAAGGAGAAGGCGAGTACTAGATATGATGTCTGGACTGCGACTAACAGTCGTAAACCCTTGATCATCGAAAACCTTCAGGAGACCAGGATGCGAAAAAACAGTACCAGTACGATGACAACCGAGACCATCTCTGGAGCTATAAAAGAGTGGAAAGTACTTGAAGATTTAACAGGTCGATATATCCTTCCTGGCAGGGTCATGAACAGCGCTAAGTACAATGAGAAGCACTGGCAGATGGAACGTATGGAAGTTAAATACTGAAGCCGAGCATATCCGATTAACAAACTCGTTTTATTAGGCGTAAGGGCGTGTTCAAGCTACCTTGCTGGGCGTCAAAGGGCCATGCAACAACTCTATGCTAGTGATGCCAAATAAAACCGAAACTGCCGCCACTTAAGACGGAGTATGTACAAAGTCAAATCCCTTGGGATAGCCGATATGGATAATATCGTAAAAGGTTCACTAGAGACCTTTAAGACCAGCAGGGGAGGATGGATCCAGGCAGAAGCAGAAGAAATTGTAGAAAACCACGTAGATCAGATGCCGTAAAACAACCTGGAGGACCATGACCCAGACATGCGTTCAGGTACGGAAAATGTACTTTAAGTGCAATTGAAGACGCCCTTGTAAGTGTAGTAGTAGTACATTGAGGCAATGCCGATTCAATGTGAGTTTTCTCCCTCGCAATCTTAGATGTGAGAAACGCTTTCAGCAATGCGAGATGAACAGACACGCCTTAGAGCAGCTATTCCATATCGCATGCCACTTACAGAAAGGTATCTGAAGCTATCTCTGTGGTCGAATTCTTATATATCAAACAGTGTGCGAATAAAATCACATGCGATGCAACATCGGGAACAACTCTCGGTCCTGATCTGTGCAGATGCAATTTTTAATATTGAAATGCCCGATGAATCATTTTAAGTCCGATACGCAGACGAAATTCTCACAGTTATTTCAGCCCGAAACAGAGGAAACATGCACAAAGCTGAATCAGATCATGATACGCACAGAGGAGTGGTAAGACTCCCGCGGGTTCCAGCTGGCAGCAAAAAAACTGAGCTGATACTATTAACATAAAAACATATACTGCCAGAAGTTGGCTTTGAAAGCTTTTCTGGAAAAATAACATCAAAAAACTTAGTCAACTTTTTAGGCGTAAGTTTAAAATCCCGCCTAATTTGTGGGTCACAAATTCGAAATGCATCATGGAAGCACCATTAAATTAAAATCAAGAGAAACCTGCTGATCATAAACACTACCCGACCCACGCTACTGTCCGGCTCTGAACGGTGGGCAAAAACACTTCAAAATAAGAATCGCTGTAAGCTTTTAACATCTGTATGGCGAAAAAACAGTTCAGGGAGTAGCCTCCGCTTATCACAGTGTATCAGGACCAGCCGATGTAGACTGATCAAGAGCGGCTGAAAGGGGACGGGAAGAAAAGTTAGGGCTGTGACAAGAACGCTGAAAATTGAATATGAGGCAGATGGATAATCACAAATGTTGAAGCTTGGAGCAACGGAAACTTTCGACGAGGTAAATTAATACGTCATACAAGTGCTCTCTTGAAATGGGTACTTCCACAAATATCTGTGTAGTTTCGATTTAAGGGTGCAAATGGTTCCTAGGAAAAGCAGTTTTCCCCCACAACCAAATTCTTGTTTGTTTGCTGTGTAGGAGCTGCTTCGGCCGATAGATTAATAAAGAAAACCAAAAAGTTTTTACTTTTTCCCTCTATGCATTTCGGCGCTTTCGCGTCATCATCAGGAAGATCTACATTTATTTTAAAAAACAGAAACATGAAAACACAAAATGAAATATAAGAACACAGCACAATCACTAGACATAAGAATTAACGTTTGGAACTTTACTCACATTGATTTGATTAATTTTTTAAATTACAAAAACATCACATATTAACATTAAACATATTGGCCCATAATCACAGTCGCTGACTAAAATACTCTTTAGTTAAAATCTTGCCTAAGTTAAAAATGGGATTTGAAATTTTGGTCTGTCATAGACATATTAAACACAGTTTCAGCTAAAATAAGCATGGACAGGGTAACTGCATAAAAAAAGGCATTGGTTTGGCGCTATGAATAATTTTTTTAGAAATTTTAAAAGTTCACCCTGTTCCTTACAACCGTGGTTACTTGACTCCACGTATAAAATATGAATAAATGTCTACTGTCAAAGAGTATTGAAAATGCATTTTGTCATAATCTGGTGGCGGATAATTATCATTCAATTGTATTTAAAAGTTATTAGCAAACGTTTTGTAAAAATTCGCTGTCTTTTAATTGAACATGAAATACTTATTTAAAGAAAAGTTATTTAATATCGTTCTTAAAAAATGATTTATATCTCGCACCATAAACGAATAAGTAGTTAAAGCGGATTTGGGCTCCTTAAGCAAAGGAAACAACAAGGCTATCCACTCATACACTAATACCTCATGTTGAATAGTTTATATAGTTTGTAAGAATGTTGTAAAGAAAAGTTGTTTTCATTAAGACAGATGTGACGGCCAAAATGATGCAAATCTTAAATGTTAGCTGGTTCTAACCGTTAAAGCCGTTTAATTTAATAGACCCGAAACCGAATAGGGATATCTCTAACCTTGATACTAATAAGTATGCAAGACATTCAATGATAATCAAGTTAAATCAAATTTAGGTTTGTCTTCGCAAAATCAGCATAATTAAAGCGAGTTTAGTATAGTATAGTATAGCCATTGTACATTGACCTGCAAAGTGTAAGTCCCTTTTATTAGAAAATAATTGAACTCAAGTCGGTCATGACATGGAAGGGATGAAAAAGGAGGGAAGTAGTACAACAGCGCCCGTACCAAGCAGATCTTAAAATTTTTTGTTGTTAGTTCTTGTTGTATTCCGTGTTTTATTTCACGCTTTCTTTTAAGAGGAATTGGCAAATTTAAAGGGAAATGTAAGACACAAAAGGAAATCCCAGCAGAATTCAAGAATTCTGTAATAATAATTCAATCATCAGCAGTCGAAAATAAGAAATTGTTCTTTTATTAGTACTGGTGAAAATTGTATCCGCGCAAAACACCTTTTTAGTTAATTCCTTTCTGTGTACAACAATATCACCAAAATTACACCAACCACATGAAAATTTTAAACTTTTTTTTGTAAAAATATCTTGACAGAGTTAAAAGCATTACTTTGTCGCTTTCGGATTATTGCTTCCGAAATTAAAACGCGTCATCTGAAATTTTTGAACATATATTAAAAATCGACGCCTGTGGTAAATAATTACTTCCATTGAATACTCTATATTTAATGCCAAAATCAATATAGGATGCTACTTTTTCCTCAAAAGATACTAAAATATCAAAACTCACAAATAGCTATGAATGCGGAATAATCTTAATTAAATATCTCGCATATGTGGAGCCAAGTAACCATCGCACAAATTGTGTAATTTTCGTCAGATATATAATAATACGAATTCAAGCGATAATAAATTAGTTCCTGACGTATATTTGCTTGTCGGGAAGCCTTTTTATACTCAGTTGAGCAGAGCTCACAGAGTATATTAAGTTTGATTGGATAACGGTTGGTTGTACATATATAAAGGAATCGAGATAGATATAGACTTCCATATATCAAAATAATCAGGATCGAAAAAAAATTTGATTGAGCCATGTCCGTCCGTCCGTCCGTTAACACGATAACTTGTGTAAAATTTTGAGGTATCTTGATGAAATTTGGTATGTAGGTTCCTGAGCACTCATCTCAGATCGCTATTTAAAATGAACGACATCGGACTATAACCACGCCCACTTTTTCGATATCGAAAATTTCGAAAAACCGAAAAAGTGCGATAATTCATTACAAAAGACCGATAAAGCGACGAAACTTGGTAGATGAGTTGAACTTATGACGCAAAATAGAAAATTAGTAAAATTTTGGACAATGGGCGTGGCACCGCCCACTTTTAAAAGAAGGTAATTTAAAATTTTGCATGCTGTAATTTGGCAGTCGTTGAAGATATCATGATGAAATTTTGCAGGAACGTTACTCTTATTACTATATGTACGCTTAATAAAAAATAGCAAAATCGGAGAAGGACCACGCCCACTTTTAAAAAAACTTTTTTTTAAAGTAAAATTTTAACAAAAAATTTAATATCTTTACAGTATATAAGTAAATTATGTCAAGATTGAACTCCAGTAATGATATGGTGCAACAAAATACAAAAATAAAAGAAAATTTAAAAATGGGCGTGGCTCCGCCCTTTTTCATTTAATTTGTCTAGGATACTTTTAACGCCATAAGTCGAACAAAAATTAACCAATCCTTTTGAAATTTGGTAGGGGCATAGATTTTATGGCGTTAACTGTGAAAATGGGCGAAATCGGTTGATGTCACGCCCAGTTTTTATACACAGTCGTCGTCTGTCCTTCCGCATGGCCGTTAACACGATAACTTGAGCAAAAATCGATAAATCTTTACTAAACTCAGTTCACGTACTTATCTGAACTCACTTTATCTTGGTATGAAAAATGAACGAAATCCGACTATGACCACGCCTGTTTTTTCGATATCGAAAATTACGAAAAAGAAAGGCCCACTCCCTCTTAAAATACTCATTAACTCCTTTCGTTTGATACCCATATTGCACAAACGAATTCTAGAGTCACCCCTGGCCCACCTTTATGGCGATATCTCGAAACGGCGTCCACCTATGGAACTAAGGATTACTCCCTTTTAAAATACTCATTAACACCTTTCATTTGACACCCATATCGTACAAACGCATTCTAGAGTCACACCTGGTCCATCTTTATGGCGATATCTCGAAAAGGCGTCCACCTATAGAACTAAGGCCCACTCCCTCTTAAAATACTCATTAACTCCTTTCGTTTGATACCCATATTGCACAAACGAATTCTAGAGTCACCCCTGGTCCACCTTTATGGCGATATATCGAAAAGGGGTCCACCTATAGAACTAAGCCCCACGCCCTTTTAAAATAATCATTAACACCTTTCATTTGACACCCATATCGTACAAACAAAGTCTAGAGTCACCCCTAGTCCACCTTTATTGCGATATCTCGAAAAGGCGAACACCTATAAAACGAAGGCCTACTCCCTTTTAAAAATACTCATTAACACCTTTCATTTGATACCCATATCGTACAAACAAAGTCTAGAGTCACCCCTAGTCCACCTTTATTGCGATACCTCGAAAATGCGTCCACCTATAGAACTAAGCCCACTCCCTCTTAAAATACTCGTTAACTCCTTCGTATGATACCCATATTGCACAAACGAAATCTAGAGTCACCCCTGGCCCACCTTTATGGCGATATCTCGAAACGGCGTCCACCTATAGAACTAAGGCCCACTCCCTTTTAAAATACTCATTAACACCTTTCGTTTGATGCCCATATTGTGCAAACAAATTCTAGGGTCACCCCTGGTCCACCTTTATGGCTATATCCCTAAATGGCGTCCACCTGTAGAACTATGGCCCACTCCCTCATAAAATACTCTTTAGTGCTTTTAATTGATAGACATGTTATACAAACACATTCCAGGGTTTCCCTCGGTTCATTTTCCTACATGGTTATTTTCCCTTATGTTGTCACCATAGCTCTCAACTGAGTATGTAATGTTCGGTTACACCCGAACTTAACCTTCCTTACTTGTTTTACTTCCCTTTAAGTTCATCGCATTTAAATAGCAAATTGTTTAATTTCTCGCAATTTTTGACAGCAGACCGACAACTTAAAATCTATTTAAAAAAATTAAAATCGCGCTTATGTCATTTTAAATTTAAAATACCTTTTTAGAGATAAAGTACAGAGATAACAGACTTAAAATGATATTTAATTTATATCCATGTTTAAACCAATAAAACTGTATTTTATTTCGACTATGATTACGGGCCGTTCTTTTTATTCTCAGTTGAGCAGAGCTCACAGAGTATATTAAGTTTGATTGGATAACGATTGGTTATACAGGTATAAAGGAATCGAGATAGATATAGACTTCCATATATCAAAATAATCAGGATCGAAAAAAAAATTGATTGAGCCATGTCCATCCGTCCGTCCGTCCGTTAACACGATAACTTGAGTAAATTTTGAGGTAAATTGATGAAATTTGGTATGTAGATTCCTGAGCACTCATCACAGATCGCTATTTAAAATGAACGAAATCGGACCATAACAACGCCCCACTTTTTCGATATCGAAAATTTCGAAAAACCGAACAAGTGCGATAATTCATTACAAAAGACAGATAAAGCGACGAAACTTGGTAGATGAGTTGAACTTATGACGCAGAATAGAAAATTAGTAAAATTTTGGACAATGGGCATGGCACCGCCCACTTTTAAAAGAAGGTAATTTAAAATTTTGCAAGCTGTAATTTGGCAGTCGTTGAAGATATCATGATGAAATTTGGCAGGAACATTACTCCTATTACTATATGTACGCTTAATAAAAATTAGCAAAATCGGAGAAGGACCATGCCCACTTTATTTTTTAAGTAAAATTTTAACAAAAAATTTAATATCTTTACAATATATAAGTAAATTATGTCAACATTCAACTCCAGTAATGATGTGGTGCAACAAAATACAAAAATAAAAGAAAATTTCAAAATGGGCGTGGCTCCGCCCTTTTTCATTTAATTTGTCTAGGATACTTTTAATGCCATAAGTCGAACAAAAATTTACCACTCCTTTTGAAATTTGGTAGGGGCATAGATATTATGACGTTAACTGTTTTCTGTGAAAATGGGCGAAATCGGTTGAAGCAACGCCCAGTTTTTATACACAGTCATCCGTCTGTCCTTCCGCTCGGCCGTTAACACGATAACTTGAGCAAAAATCGATAAATCTTTACTAAACTCAGTTCACGTACTTATCTGAACTCACTTTTTCTTGGTATAGAAAATGAAAACACGAAAATCGATATCGAAAATTACGAAAAATGAAAAAAATGCCATAATTCTATACCAAATACGAAAAAAGGGATGAAACATGATAATTGGATTGGTTTATCGACACGAAATATAACTTTAGAAAAAACTTTGTAAAATGGTCGTGACACCTACCATATTAAGTAGAAGAAAATGAAAAAGTTCTGCAGGGCGAAATAAAGAACCCTTGAAATCTTGGCAGGTATTACATATATAAATAAATTAGCGGTATCCAACAGATGATGTTCTGGGTCACCCTGGTCCACATTTTGGTCGATATCTTGAAAACTCCTTCACATATACAACTACCACCACTCCCTTTTAAAACTCTCATTAATACCTTTAATTTGATACCAATATCGTACAAACAAAGGCTAGAGTCATCCCTGGTCCACCTTTATTGCGATACCTCGAAAAGGCGTCCACCTATAGAACATAAGGCCCACTCCCTTTTAAAATGCTCATCAACACCTTTCATTTGATACCCATATCGTACAAACACATTCTAGAGTCACCCTGGTCCACCTTTATGGCGATATCACTAAATGGCGTCCACCTATAGAACTATGGCCCACTCCCTCATAAAATACTCTTTAATGCCTTTCATTTGATACACATGTCATACAAACACATTCCAGGGTTTCCCTCGGTTCATTTTCCTACATGGTTATTTTCCCTTATGTTGTCACCATAGCTCTCAACTGAGTATGTAATGTTCGGGTACACCCGAACTTAACCTTCCTTACTTGTTATATTATTATTTGTTTACATGTTTGATCACAGCTGTGTAAGCGCTGTTTTTGTTGTCCACGTCTCTTTAAAATTCATTACGTTTGTGAGTTGCTGTTGAATTC
>JARSSU010047916.1:0-19720 GCA_029619165.1 Eurosta solidaginis
TAAGGCCATGGACCCAGGTTGTGACCTGTTGTAAAGTGTCGTAGATCTGTCGTACGCAGAAAATAAAGGAGAATGCAGTCAGCTATTCCTCGGGGACGCTTCTTGTGTTGCTAAAAAAGGGCGGAGTATTTTATATCGATCAGTCCTTGGTTTTTTAAATCATATTTCAGTAGTCGCTTAACAAGACTTCTCGGGTATAAAGCATGGGACACTCAGTCTATGCGAGATCGAGCACGAACCAGACCGAGTTCAATATGACCTTATTGATAAACAAGTAAGGAAGGCTAATTCTCGTCTGTACGCGAACATTACATACTCAGTTGGTGAGCTGTGAGACAAAGTAAGGGAAAATATACTTGTTGTAAAAAGAACCTAGGTAACCTGAGTGTGCTTGTATGACATGCGTATCACATGAAGGTATAAAGAGTATTTTAAGAGGAAGTGGGCCATAGTTCCATAGATGGACGCCATTTAGGATATCGCCATAAAGGTGGACCAGGCCTGACTCTAGAATTTGTTTGTACGATATGGGTATCAATGAAATGTGTAATGAGTATTTTAAAGGGAGTGGGCCTAGGTTCTATAGGTGACGCCTTTTCGAGATATCGCCATACGTGACCAGGGGTGTGACTCTAGAATGTGTTTGTATGTATATGGGTATCAAATTAAAGGTATTAATGAGGTTTTAAAAGGGAGTGGCCCTTGTTGTATATGTGAAGGCGTTTCAAGATATCACCAAAATGTGGACCAGGTGATCCAGACATCATCTGTCGGGTACCGCTAATTTTATTTATATATGTATACCACGTCAGTATTCCTTCCAAGATTCCAAGGGCTTTTGATTTCGCCCTGCAAACCTTTTTCATTTTCTTCTACTAATATGTAGGTGTCACACCCATTTTACAAGTTTTTCTACAAGTGGCGTCGGTCGTAGTCGGATTCAGCATTTTCACACCACCCAAAGGGAGTTCAGATAAGTACGTGAACTGAGTTTTTAGTAAAGATATTCGATTTTTGCTCAAGTTATCGTGTTAACTGCCGGCGGAAGGACCTACGGTCGACTGTGTATAAAAACTGGGGCGTGGCTTCAACCGATTCGCCTTTTTCACAGAAAACAATATCGTCCTAGAATCTAACCTCTATCACATTTCACAAGGATTGTAAATTTTTGTTCGACTGTATGGCAAAAATATCCTAGAAAATTAAATGAAAAGGCAGAGCCACGCCATTTTGAAATTTTGTTTTATTTTTGTATTTTGTTGCAACATTCATTACTGAGTTGAATGTTGACATAATTTACTTATATACTGTAAAGATATAACTTTTCTTTTAAATTTGAATTAAAAATAAAAGTGCTTATTTTTTATTAAGCGTACATATAGTAGTAGGAGTAACGTTCCTGCCAAATTTCATCATGATATCTTCAACGACTGCCAAATTACAGCTTGCAAAACTTCTAAATTACCTTCTTTTAAAGTGGGCGGTGCCGCACGCCCGTTGTCCAAAATTTACTCGTTTTTCTATTCTGCGTCATAAGTTCAACTACCTACCAAGTTTCATCGCTTAATCCGTATTTGGTAATGAATTATCGCACTTTTTCGATTTTTCGAAAATTTTCGATATCGAAAAGTGGGCGTGGTTATTGTCCGATATCGTTCATTTTAAATAGCGATCTGAGATGAGTGCCCAGGAACCCACATACCAAATTTCATCAAGATACCTCAAATTTACTCAAGTTATCGTGTTAACGGACAGACGGACGGACGGACGGACATGGCTCAATCGAATTTTTTTTCGATACTGATGATTTTGATATATGGAAGTCTATATCTATCTCGATTCCTTTATATATGTACAACCAACCGTTATCCAATCAAACTTAATATACTCTGTGAGCTCTGCTCAACTGAGTATAAAAAAGGGACACATCCCAATCCTTAACTCAGTTCATAACAAAGAGAGCCACTCTCATGGAAAAGTAATTCTGACAAAATTTAAAACCAAAAAAAATAATAAAACGTTAACATGAAAAACAAAAAAAAACTTAATTTATTTTTTCCACTTCGTTTGCAAAGCAGAATTTTTTAATATAATTTCCATAATATTATTGTAAAATAATATGAAAGCGGCTACACAAACCAGATAGAGGGAATATGAGAATTCACAAGCAATTATAAAACATAGCTTGACAGAGAAGCGGAAATGTAAATTTGTTACATAAATTCACAAGCATTAACATTTTGTTTTGTGTAGCTGAATGAATTTACATTAACAAAAGTATTTTATGAAAATTGTTAAAAATTTAATGCAAGTAATAAACGAGTATCAAACATGCGAACAAATAGAAATAGAAACCAGAAAATAAGAACACGCACACTTATGCATGTTCAACCAACATCATCTTATAACCATTTTTACGCATTCACTTGTTTGTTGTACAACGACAACGACTTAATGGGAAAAACAAACAAAACACACAGCCAAGCTTCAAAAGTAAATGCAAATAAGAGAAGAGTATAAACAAAAACAACAAATTCAATTGGTGGGAGTTGCGACATTTGTGTGTTAACTGGTTAACAATCTAAGAATATTTTTTAATATTGTTACCTACAATAAAAGGCGTAACACAATGGGCGTATACTCATCAGCATATACCAGCCTGTTATATACAAAATACATACTAAGTAGGTAAGATTGTGAGTGCTTCACACACAAACAAATAAGCTTTGCTACTTAAAAATATATTTATTGTGAGTAAGTAGCGTTTGCATGTAAAATTACAATTAAATATTCAGTTATTTTTAATTTCATTTACATTTATATTATGTTATAATATTCGTTTTTACTACCTGTATTATACAAACGTTCTTACACTTACGGTCAAAAAAAAGGCCGACCATAAAAACATTTCCCTCTTACAGCATTTTTGCTGTCACTACAGCTGCGCAACGTAAGTTGTCCTTCTTTCGCGTAGGCGATGTACATTGCAATGAATCATCCCTTTGTAGATTCTGGATGGAATATATAGCATCGTTGACTCTATCCCCTCGTTCCTAAGCAGAGGAGTACTAAAGACAAAAGGGATATAATCACGATAGCTCTTTTGAACACATTTAAAACTGCTGCAGAAATTTTCACGGATAGTATAAACATGATAATTAGAATAGCAATGTTTCAGCGTCTCTTGGGGAAAAATAACTTTGATGACACGTGGCTAGAAAAAAAAACCACTCATATTTTTTAAGAGTGCAAAATAAATTTTATTCAGTTCTGGTTCGCGATGCGTAGTAATTCCCAAAAATACAGAAAATTGAATTCCAACTGCGTTAATATAATAGTGAAGGATTTTACGTATGTAATGGTGTAGTGTGCAATAAAACCGTGACATTCGCTTAGATTTTGTTCAATAGAGAGTTACCACGGCTTACATTGGCTGAATGAAAGACGGCCTTTCATCAAGTGTTGGGGAGGTAGTCGAGCACAGCATTCTAAACGCAATTGTGAATCCATATTTTTGTTGTTTTAGGGCTTATCACGTATTACTTTAACACTTATCAAAGGAATATGACTCGCCGCCCCCAGTCATTCCGAGACCAGTTTTTTTTTGCAAAACCAGCTTATCAGGTCCATGCACGTCACGCTCAAATCAATGCGAAAACAATTTCTAACATTTGCCTTAAACAATTTTCAATCCGACTCTTCATTTAATTTTACTCCTTATACTAACCGGTTAAAGCTCATCAATCTTCGAACTCTGCTAGTCGAAGAGAAATGTTTGATGTATTTTTAATGGCAAAACTATTAAATTGGTCGAATTCAAACCCATTTCTTCTGAACAAAGTGAATTTCACTATTCCCTCCTGAACTACGAGATACCACAAAACCTCTTTTTCTGAAAGAATGTAGAATGAACTTCGAACTCAATGAACCTTTTCGTATTTCATGCCAATATTATAACTCTCACTCAAACATATTTGATTGCTCTGACTTCCTATAAAATTACAGTTCTTATCTCACTTATTAATAAATGTTGTTTTTGTATGTTTGTAATATTTTTTCCCTATTTATTAAAGTGCCACACTCAGCTGATGATATCTCCTCTGTAACTGAGGAATTTTAGATCTTCACCCTCCGACGCTTGACAAACCGCTGCCCATCAATAACAAATAATTAAATAAATATAGTATGCATATATAACAAATTCAAAAAAACACACTGAAAAGGATTACCTTGGTTTCATATGGCCACTTGAGGGACAGTGCATTGTCACAACGTCCATTAGTGGGGGAAGGTTTTGTGGTTAGTTTTATTCTAGCTAGGAACCAACTAATTATTTTACTTCAAGTGACGGTTGACTAATGAGATCATAGTTTTCATGTTTATACTAACTGTCAATTCCGAGTTAGTTTCTGGAACAACTTTAAATGTATTCGGAGAGCTATCATGACGATATGCCTATCAACGCATTCCGTGGGCTTTCGTGGTTATGTTAATTTTTTCTTAAGAGATAAATTTTTACATTTATTGAAGTGCTTTTAAGAGAACTAATAATGGCCTTCTAACATTCCCGCTTCAAATTACCACTTAATGGGTTAATGAACTATCGATGTTAATCATAACAACTAAAAAGTTTCGTTTGGTCACTGTAGCAACCGTAGAAACGCCGTAACAGGG
Source organism: Eurosta solidaginis (assembly GCA_029619165.1). NCBI lineage: Eukaryota > Metazoa > Arthropoda > Insecta > Diptera > Tephritidae > Eurosta > Eurosta solidaginis. Next base: position 4,675 of record JARSSU010047916.1, read on the forward strand.
AAAACGGTTCGTCTACTTTTGACCGTAAGTGTATTTATTTGTCTTTGTTTCTCCCTTCTTTAAATCTTATTAATAGTTGCCATAACGTGTGAATTATTTTTATTTTTTTAAATAAAATTAATAGAAAATATTTTCTTAGAAAAGAAGTTAAATTACAACTTATTTAGCATACAAATAGGCGTAAAGTACATTTTAACGCCTTAAGAGCTCCTTTGAATAGTGGCATAACTATTAACTCAATATGTGTGATGAGATGCGTGATAAGGGAATAACTAAATTACGTTTCAAGATATATCTACTATAGTGTAGATTCGGATCCCGGGTTGATTATGCCATAAAGATCCCGAGTTTCAATCAAATACTATTGGTATTGTAGTTACATATAACACAGGCTGAAAAACTTTAGTAAATAGGCTATATTTTTCGTAAGGCCTACCGTGCCTTGGATCTGCCAGAATTTTTAAATTGGCTCTCGTTTGCTTTTGGGCACATTAGTCACTTAAAAATATAATACAGCAGGTTCAGCAAACCATGCACGTTCGGAATAAAATTATATTTAACTAATAAAACAAAACATAATTTAAGGGGAATTACGTCGATTACTCCACAACTCAAAGCCTAATACTAGATGGTCTACCTGAAAGTATGCTACATACATAGTTTTTGTTCTCAACAAACAAACATGTAGGGTACAAGCCAAAAACTGTGACTTTCACACCTTTATGTGAAAATTATGTACAATAACCAGAATGAGATCTCTGATTTGATATTTATATTTACCAAGCCGAACGCCTTTCAAAAATTATTGACTCATTTCAGGTTTTGTGAAGTTTAATCCCGAAAAAATGCATCTTATAGCAATAACTTCTAACCTGATATGTTTGTCGAACGAGATGAAGATAAACTTATTGTAGAAAATGAGTTCATTAGGGTGGCCTTAGCAAATCTTGAATGTATCACAGAAAATCTTTTTTGCGAGCTACCTGTAGAAAACCAAGTATGTATTCTCAATATTAATGGGATATCCGTTAGATTAAAAGACTTGAATGCGTTGGTATAGAAAAACCTACAGACAGAAATATATGTTCATGAAAAGTACGACATCCAACATCTCTGATTAAAATAAAACTATGCGGCGGTGAAAGCTCGCAGCCAAACATATAATGTTCGGTTTCAGTGACTTTCTTATTTGGCCTTTAGTTGTCTCTATCAACATGAGTTTATTTTATTGTTTTTTTTTCACATAATTTAGTTTATGCCATTTTGTTTAGTTATGCAAATTGGTGTATATGTGTTTTTTTTTCTGTGTTTCACATAAAACTAACATAAAATGCTAATTAAAACTGTCTAGTACCACAGAAACTCATAACAAATGAGCACAAATTTGTTAGAAAATAATTTCATAAAAGTTTGGACCAAAATGTCCAGAAATTGAAAAATATTGCAATTATGATTAAAACAGGGAAATTATGAGATTGGTATAAGATTCCATAAATTTTTGAACAACAACGAACAAAAAAATAGCAGTGGCAATTTTTATCAAATTTCGTCAATAAAGTTTTATTAAATGCTAGTCTCCAGAATCTTCGGGGAGTGTCCTTATTGCTACCACAACAACAAAAACAAGTACCGAAGGGGATTTAATGGTGAGCTGTCCGAGCTTTACTCAGGCATCAACATAGTCCAGCGAGTTTAAGCACAACGGCTACGCTGACTTGACCAAGTTATGCGAATGAAAGATCCCGCTCCGGCTAAAAAAGTATATGTATCGGAACTCGCCTATGAAAGCAAAGGAAGAGGGTGACCCCACCCCGCTGAAAAGACCAGGTGGAAAACGATTTAATTCCCTTGGTGTTACCAACTAGCTCCAGTTAGCAGAGAAAATAAGCGAGTAGCGCACCTTGTACTTTGCCGGACTAAATTTGACTGGGCTAAAAAACTTCATACCCAAAAAAATTCAGAGAACGCCAATTAAAAATTTTTCGAGACTGGTTTTCACAGAATTCAATGGGCCCATTGCTCATATAGAATAAATCTAACATGCAGATGTGAAAGTTGGAAGTAGGTTGGGAACACATTGCCATGGAGAAAACGGCGATATTCAAAAACTACAAAAGAAATAATGCGAGCATACGAAAAATTAAAAGTGAGAGGGGTAGTAGCAAATTTCAAAAGACGATAATTAATCCATCTCAGCCACAGCTTGAAGTAATATATAAAGCTGAAAACCAAGCTATTTCTTCACAGATACCCAAAAAACAGTTTTCATTCACTTACACTAACTACCTATGTATGTACATATATACACAAAACTTATTTGGCTGACGAAGTGACATGACATTGTTTGTGTATGTATTTGTGCATTTTAAAGCAAAAGAGAGCTAAATCTATCATAATCATGCAAACTCTAAACTCAAATATTGTACACATCTAAGCATAATGTATGTATGTAAATATGGTTATGGTTATGCATTTGCAAAGCTTGTATTTGAGTTTAATAGAGCGCAAAATATGCTTCTAGCCGACATAGATAAATGCTCATATGCATACATAAATACACGAATTTGATTTCAGTTGGGATTTAACAATTTTGTCCATGGTTCTTCTTCTATATCAGTTGTGTGGCATTTGTGTACCCACAATACACTTGTGCGCTTTAAAATTTTCCATTCAATTAGTTGGAAGCGAGGGGGACCAAGTGTTCGTAGAGCATATGATTATGGTATACATGTATATGTGAGTACTAAGATCCCAGCAAAAAAATGTATGAGGGACTCTCGCTGGTATTACTTAATTTCTCCTTAAAAGCTCTAAAGCTTCATAATATACAATCAGTCAGCATAAGAGCTTGAAATGCGGCATTACCTATGCAAAAAATCTTATTGAAATGTATCATATTCAGGGGATAATAAAAAGGTTGCGGAGGTGGCAACCCTAAGGGGCGATCGTATTGAAACAAAAAAATGTTTAGTAAGAGCCGACATACCTTAAGTTTGAAACTCATTTTAGCATCTCTTAGTTAGTTTGTTTAAAAATTTAAAATAGTTGGCAACCCTGTAAAAACATAACATGGAGCATCTAATTAAACAAGTTTTGAATGCACCTTACTTACTTACTTACTTACTTAATTGGCGCTTAACCGTCTAAACGGTTTGAATGCACCTACTTAAACAAAATTTCTCAGCGAAATAGCTTAAGCAATAAAGTTAGGTGGCAGCCTTAAAGGAATAATATTATTAGACCTCGATGCACTGCGAACTTTATTAGATGTATCCTGCTTGACCTTTAAGCTCTTTACTGTTGTGGAGTCTTTAAATGTATATAAGTACCTCTTCAGGTTTTGTCCCACATAACGAAGGAATTAAGAGCCTTACCACCTCAATAAGAGAGTATCTGCCTTGCCATAGCGACGCGTTCGCTGAAAATGTGAACCGGCGTTACTTCTTCCAGCGCACAAAATTGACAGATATGTGTGTCCGAGAGATAAAATTTGATTTGGTAATTTGAAGACTACAGCTGTATATCTGCTTATATTAATAAGTTTCGCGAAAACTTGGGAGAAATGATGTGAGTATAAACAATTAAGCTTATCTTTGCCTTGGACATTCTATGCAGCATTGCATGAATTTATTTCATTTCCAGTTACTTAAGGTTTCTCTAGTGTGTGCCTTTATATATCCACGGAAGGGCTATGCACCATATAATGCTGCTTTAGTAGCCTGATCTGCCTAGGTATTCTATGCACCATATAATGCTGCTTTAGTAGCCTGATCTGCCTAGGTATTCTGTCTCTTCATTACCTTCATATTCGTCATGCCCGGGAACCTACACCAATAAGGCCTTGGTTTTGGCTTCCATATCATTGAAAACAAAAATGCAACCTTCCAAAAGCTTAGAAGTAGTTTGTTATACTGAAAGGAACGCAAGGCTGCCTAGCTATCTGACATAATGCAGATACTCCTCGGGGATTAACCTCTCAGTTAACATTCTCCATTGAAAACTTCTATTGCATGGATTTCTGTCTGGAGAATCGTGAGCTGGTATCCCATAGGTATCGATTTTATTTGAGTGGTCTTTTGCTAGAAAAGTAAGGAAGCATAAGTGATTATTTGCTTTACAAAAGTATTGTCCAGTCTACCATTGTGGGTCATAGCCTCCATGTTTGCCTTAGAAACACAGGCAATCTTACTTAAAACTTGTTAGTCCCATTAGGTGTAAAATACTATGTGCATGTTTTATAATTTGATTGGCGTATCTCATTTAAGTTCTAAGCAGTTTCGAATAGGTGACAACCGTTTAAAAATACATCAGTGGCAATACCTTGGATAAGTTCTTTTAAAGTGTCACACTATATGCATATCAAGCGCGTTGAATATGAAAACCCCTTATAAGATCTTCTCTCACAAAAAGTTGTTTTAAAAAACTAGCCCTTTGAAAAATAAGGTATAGCATGAGAAATTTTGCGTAGAGTTGATTCAAAAATTTTAAGTTGGGATATGTGAAACAGTAAGCATAATTGGAAGTTTGAGAAATTCGTGAACAAATTACTTTTCCTTGCGCTACAGCAGGCCACAATATTGACCAACTACAATAGAAATTTGTCTGTTATTGTCAGTTATTCTCAATGGATATTGATTGCTTTAATCGGGTTGACAGCAATATTAAAGCATTCACTTTTATTTAAGGATGGAAGGATGCCCCTGGAAAAGAGCACCATCGAGAGTGTGAATGTACGGATAAGGCTTGACTACTTTCAGGCAGTGACGACTCTTTCACGGGACGGGTGAATATCTGCCAAGACTGAAGTGACCTTTAACCCTTAGCTCGCTATAATGGAGTTGAGAACCTATTTGCTTGTTTTGGTAACCGAGTGAATTTCGTTGTTTGATAGCAACCAGCGAAATGTTGTCGCCCAACTTTGAAATGTTTGCCGGGTATCGGGTGTTGCTTGCTGAATTACATAGAATGTCGTGCTATTTTGATGATATATTTATCTGCTAATATGTCTGTTAGTTTAATAATGTAAATTTTTTTATTAGTTTTTAAGAACTCATGCGATTCTGAAGCTAAGTAAGTGGTAACTCATCACTTTTACGAGAATTTCATTTTACATGCTTGATTATATGCGCAATATGACTGGTGAGTATCAGGTTGGGGCAGGTGGTTGAGCAAGTCTCTAACATCCTAGGCTTGGGTATTACAAGGAACGCCAAGGAGCATCTCAGAATGAAAGAATACACTGGCATAACGTTGAAACCAATTTGTCCCAAGTTAAAAAATAGTTCCAATATACATCAGTCGTCCATCCTGCTGCAAAATTAACGACACAAAATGGAACAAATTTTTTTCTAAAAAAATAGGGAAAACTTCTTCATTATAAAAAAATGCCTATGATGAAAACTGGACTTCTTATCAAGAAGGTGCTTCGGGTCTTATAAAGGAGCCCCCAACAGAGCACATAAACCTCGCGAGAAAAATTTCAGAGGAAAAAAATCGCAAAATGCAAGAACCGGACGAGGTTGAAGAGGAACTCTAAAACCTTAAATTATACGAGGAGGACGTACACGTCACGACGAACTTATTGGAGGGGAACAAACAACCCTATAGTACTGCGAGTTTTACAGACAAAGGTCCAGCACAGTAAAATATCGTCGAAAGAATTCCTCCTTACAGTTGAGGAGGGTTCGTTTGACCGGACGCTGATGCAGGAATCATGACTCTCATCGAAAATACAAATTTTCTGGGCTACCGCGGGTTAAGCGTTTCAATGGGCAATCTGTCGGAACGGTGCGAGATGTAATCATGACAAAGAAACAGCTACACTCATACATGCTGCCGTATTACAACACTGATGATTTCGAAATCCTCGGCGTCGAGCGGAAGAACAAGCAAGCATTTGTGCCGCCATCCTGCTATATAGCCCATACTGCGTGGGCACCATCGGGGGAGTGCAAGAGGCTAGTGAAAGAGGAAGGGCGGATAGAGCGGTTGGTCGTAAGCGGAAATACAAATGCTCACCAAAATTCTAGGGAAAGAGGCGATCCAAATGATAGAGGTAATGCTTTATTTTCTTACATATTGCAGACCAAATTGCAAATAGCCAACAGGTGTGGTGTCCCCAAATATGATGGTCCAATATCTAGAAATTTTCTTGAGATTACATTGAACATTGAACGGGATATATCAAGATATGATTGCAGAGTCCTTGATAGACCATCCGTCTCAGACCATGAGTATATGATCTCCAGCACTACAGATAAGAAAATATTACTTCCATTACCATGTTAAAATCGTGAAACAATAAACCAAACCAATAACTTGAAGTAGTAAAAATAAAACTTAGAATAAGATACGGTCAAACCCAAAGTAACTTTTCAAGCGATTATTTTAAAGCAATATTTTCATTTTGTCTCTTAAGGGTGTTGTGTTTTTTTTGTACCCAGCTTTACTTGACCACAGGGTATTACAACTTTGATTGGATAACGGTTGGTTGTACAGGTATAAAGGAATCGAGATGGAAATAAAATCATCAATATCGAAAAAAATTTTGATTAAGCCATGTCCGTCCGTCCGTCGATCTATCCGTCTGTCCGCCCGTTAAAACGATAACTTGAGCAAATATTGAGATACCTTCAACAAATCCGGTATACGGGCTTATCTGAACCCAGAATAAATTGGTATTGAAAATGAACAAAATCGGACGATAACCACGCCCAGTTTTTCGATATCGAAAATTTTGAAAAATGGAAAAAAAGTAGATAATTCAAAAATAAATACCTCTAAGCTAATGAAATTGGGTAGGTGAATTGATTTTATGTCACAGAATATAAATTCCAAAATTTTTTGGAATATGGGCGTGGAACCACATTTAGAAGAGGAAAATTTCGAAGTTTAACCAGCCGTAAATCAGAAGCCGTTAAGGATAATATATTGAAATTTGGCAGAGACATTGTCCTTACCAAATTACGAGTATATAGACTGAGTGAAGATAATCAAAATTAATTAAAGACCACGCCAACTTTTCCTAAAGGTCTAACCTTAACAAAATTGCAAAAGGTATTTAACTATATTTGACTGATATTCTATCTTAGTAGTGAAATGGATGAGCTAAGAACAAAACTTAAACAAATTTTGGAAATGGGCGTGACCTGCTTCCTTTTTTGTTACTTCTTATTTTTAATGCCAGAATATATATGTATGTATTATTGCCCAGTCTTATAATACTTTTAACCACACGAAGCAAACCACAACAGCATTTCAAGTTCACAGCCGGGTATGTAATGTTTCGGCTTCACCCGAACTTAGACTTCCTTATCATTTTATTTCTTTTGCCTATGTATTGTTTTTCTAAAATTCCCTTAAGTATTTGTTTTGATTTTAGTTGTAAGGGTTTTCATGATTCCAGACAGTAATCCATTTACCACCGGATACATAAACACATATACCCCATTCAGTTTTCATTTCTCTGTTTTAATTTACGCTTCTCCATAAAATACACTTACATGTATCCGATTTCAGTTGTTAGCTTATATGAAAATTTATTACTCAAGTTTCTTGTAGAAATGTTCTAGTAAAATTTGCATAAGTTAAGTGTAAATAAAGTAACAAAAATGCATGTACTTACTTATGTACAAAGTCAATACAATTTTGTTTTTTTTTGTGAATGCATTAGAGTATAAGTATATCGACAGTCAGCAAAATAGAGCCATAAAGCTTTGTAAGAAGTATTTCGTGCATACACATGTATACATATATACAAGATACAACGACCGAAACCTTCTGAAGTTTAACTTAAGTCACAGGCCTCTATGCATATCCAGTGTTCACATTACAGCGAAAGTAGGTGTACTAAAGTTGTTCGTCTTAAAATGTTAGTAGTATGTGGAAAGTGCTCTTGTATGAACATTAGAGTGATCTTTATAAATCAAATTACTGCATTTTTCCAGTCTTATTCCTTCAAGTATATTACACTGAAATATCGGTTCCGATTGGAGTCGATAAGGGAATTAGCGTGAAGATTTCTCTTGGGGTACTCAAAAATTTTAATATTTCTTTTTTGTTTTCTAATACCCAAAATTTATATAAGATACTTTTGCCTCGGTATTACCAATGACCGCCGTGGCGTTAGCGTGCTCCACCTACCACACTGAAGGTCCTGAGATTCATTCCCGGGCCAGGCTGCATCAAAAATTTAGAACCAAGTTTTTTAAATCACAAAAAAATTTTCCTCGGTGGAGTCGCCTCGCGGCACTGGTTTGGCAAAAACTCCTTGTAAATTTTTTTCATGAAAATCTTCTCAGTGGAAATTCATTTATTTTTCAGACACCATTCGGAGTCAGCAAAAAAGATGTAAAACCCCTGAGACCAATTTATGGAGAAATTTCAAATTATTACCACACAAATTTGGAGAAAATGTTGACCTAGGTCTTCTCGAAGGTAAATCGCGCAAAATATTTGTTCTTACTTTATTTATTACCATTTGAAAGGGTAAGACTAAAAATATGAATAATCTGATTTATAAGGACCATCCTAATTTTAAAACTTTTTATATAGAAGACAAAACAAGAGCTGGGAATATAAAAGTTTTTATCACATTTACATATATATCAAATATCTCGAATGAGGCTTCACTCAGCCAATTTTTTTGCTTCCATGCTAAATTTTTTCCGGACTCTGAAAAATTAATCAACTTGCAAGTATTTATATCACCGTCAAACTACTTCGACCTACTCAATTCAGCTCGAGTTTTTCAAATATTGCACATATTTTTTCGCATAACGTTGCAATCTAAAGGGAATTTGAACTTAGAGTTTAGGTGTCTAGCTTAGAGGGTTTTTAATTTACACTTGGTAGTAAAATTATATTAATTTTGAATTAATTTTCCAAATATTTGGATCACGTCACCTCCCAGCGGATTTTTTCTCTATATGTTGCGGCTTGACTGGGATCTAAAAAAGTTGTCTACGCTTCAAGGCTCAAACGAAACGGATGCTACTTAAAATTTGTTTGTAAATTCAATCACTGAATCAAGTTTTCAAATTAAGCGATCCATGCGGCACCTTGCGGCGTTTTGTCTCTACCCTGTTACATTGTCGTCGTGTTCTGAGCTACGAATGAATCTAAAAATCGATAGCAAATTTCAAAGTTTAGTTAACATTTTTTAAATTGCTGGATTTGTGCGCCACCTAGCGAATTTTTCCAGCTCACGTCCCATGTTCCAGCTATCTAGCCTGTCTGAATGAGGCTTGACGTGATCACGAAATTCAATATCTTTGAATGAAATTTGAAATTTTCTTGCATTTCTTGGTGCTGGCACACGTGCGTCAGAACAATAAAATTTGCCAGAGTTTTCTGAGCAATACCCGTGGCGCATACGTCCGCATGGCATAATAGACTTCTAGCTAAAGCATGTATTACACACATTTTTCATATTTTAAATATCTTTGTGATCGCATTTGCCCACCTCTGCTTCAAGCAAATGCTCACGCATAACCATATACACTAGACTGGGTCGATTTATTAACCGATATCGCGCCATCGATTTTTCCATAGGATTTGGGCTCAGGAAAAAAAGTTCCACTACGCACACCCAAAAAATAATTTTCGAGCCTGCGAAATTTAATTTTTTTGACTTTTTTTCTATAGATTTTGATTTTTAAGGTTTTTTCATGACCTACTAATTTTATTTTATTAAATTTTTTTTTCCAAAAACTGTTACCGCCATCGTTTTTAGTGGACATTTTTGGGCCGTATAGGGTATACATATGAATATTTTTTTAATAGGTCATGAAATAGATCTTAAAATCAAAGTCGAAAAAATGAAATTTCGCAGGCTCGAACATTATTTTTTTGGGTATGCGTAGTGGAACTTTTTTTCCTCAGCCCAAATCCTATCAAAAAATCGATGATGCGATATCGGTTAAATTTCATCCATATAAATCGACCAACCCTAATATACATACGAACATTCTGGCATATATGCATATAACAAGAAATGCATGCATTTTTCCTTAGAACTTCTTGAGTATTTTTTTGACTTGGTTTGAAAAACTTTGTAGTCGCACTTCCGAAAGCCCTACCCTTCTACACTCAACCCTCTCCCTTTCTTCTCTCATCGCAACCCCTCTCTACATTTACCAGCACTACTTGGGTATTTATATTGGCACCTGTGAGGCTTAAAGGTTAGCCGAATTGTATTCTGCTTTTGGTTTAACACGAAAGTTTCCGTTTGCAACTTAAACTTGCGTAGCGCTTTACTTTTGTGCTTGACGCTGCATTGTTATAGTTAAGCATAGCATTATTTAGTTTTTTTTCGTTTTTCTGTCATTCATATACCTTGTTTGAGTAGGAGCTTAAATATGCCTTCATTGCTACTTTGAGTAGAAAAGTTCTACTTGCGTTTCTGTTCATATTTAGGTGATGGTTGCAAGGAAGCATTTCAAGGATAACTTAGATTCTTGCCGAAAGTGGTTGCAAGTGAGGTGTTTACTTTCTTGAAAAGTAGGTTGACGTTGAAAATTTTTAGGGGAAAATTATGCTCATACCAGCATAGAAACTTAAGAGGCTTAATGGGACTAAGATTAGCATATGATGACTAGTCGCACTATTTTTTGCATTTTTCTTTATATCTGGGCTGCATTGATCTAAAAAAATGCTCATATTAGCCTGTTAAAGTTTTTGTTGTATTATTATATTATCATGGAAATTTACTTTATAGGGAGTATAACGAAATGTGTATGACAGTCGTTGCTGATGATACCTGACGAGTTTAATGAAGGAAATTCTCCTACGAAAAAGTCTATTCCGTCCTTCACTAACTTTTCTATTACAGGCAGTAATCGCTAGAAAAGGGTGTAGCCTATAAATTAGAAGAATTTGCAGTAGTCCACATTTTGTTAAGAGAAGAAGCAGCAGACAAGTTTTTGTTGAAGTTTTAACATATTTCTTAATGATGTGGCGGAATCCAGGATATTATCAAATTAGTCATTTACAAAACCATCAATGACGGTTTAAAAAATGCGCAGTTAAACAAAAATTATTCGAGATAGTACAGATAAATCAAATTTGATTGAAACGTATATATATTTGCTGCAGAAAAACTGAAATTTAAGAAGTTACGCGTAAGTACTTCATATTAGCTGTATACACAATTATCAAAGACGAATTTAAATGACAGCTGTTGTATACCAAACACCTAGAAAATGCACATAAACAAAATTAGGATTATAAAATCACAGAGTTTAGAATAACGAATGAAAAAAATAAAACTCAAATTTATATGCAAATAAGTAACTTTACACATATTACCAAGCGAGTGTACATAAACCACACTTATTTAAAGTCTATACTCCTTTGTTGAAGATATGGAGGAATCGAGGAAGATACCGGTAACTACTTAACATCAATTATTTCCAAAATTATAAAAGACGAGTATAAATTGGCGAAGTAATGCCACCAAGACCAACCAAAGACAACCCAATCTTATATATTACTTCTAATTGCTGCTTTTATGAACAGGTCCCTATTTTGCTCTTATTTGGAAACCAAATCTATAAATAACGTTTTGGTTTTAAAGATTCATGTTATTAGCGAGCTTAGCTATATTTTATCAAAATAATTTGTTAAAAATAAACGATTGTGAGAACACAAAGGAATCTATTTGTACTATGGCACTACCCTGCAAAAATCGTTGGATCATGTGGTCCACTGGAGTACTTACCATTATACTTCACTGTAATGCAGCAATGGACCAACTCATGTTTCTACACGAACATATTATAAGCCGACCATTGCTCGCTTTTAACGATTGTAATCACTACACGATGTTTATTGGACTGTGGGTACTCCATGGATTACTCTGATGTAATGCGAAGCTGGAGTATATGGTCCAGTCCTAGGACATCGCAATGTTAATTGGACCATATTTTTTGTATGAATTGTGGTTAATTTTGGAGCACTCGCTTGGTCCATAGCGAATACTCCATACATGCATGCATGGAGTACTCGCGATTTTTGCAGGGTATTGTGAATATTTGATTATAACTAACACTGCATTACCGGCAGTTGCTAAAATTCGCCAGATGGCAGTACAAGCGCCATTGTTCTTATTGATAGATGATTGCCCTGCTAGACAGAGCTGACAGAAATTCCAACACATTAACAGAATTTTTGACATCACTAATACACTCGCATAAATTTTTCAATTTATTCCTATGTAAAACCATGGTATGTATGTGTATGTATACACGTATACAAAATATTTACATCAGGTTTGTCATTTCGCTTCTAACAACCTGATAGAAACTTTGCTTTACGCTGTGATGTAAATTTCCATCAGCCACATCTGTCAATTTATGCCTCAAATGACTGACAGCTGTATATCAGGGTGATTGATAGAACAGCTGATTTCTGTTGATATTTGATATGAGACTTTTATATTTCTTACGCAAGGTGCGCACGGCTCGTAAAATATAATAGCATAATTAGCAAACAAGGTATAAAGGAAGATAAAAGGAGTTTTTTTACAGATACACATAGAAGTAAATTTCCCTCGTTACCCTCCCGCGTGTTAACTACCAAGATTTCGTATTAGGCTGCGATTTCGAGTCAGTCAGTAAATTTCTACTTTTTGCTTTTGCTGCCAAAGTGGAATTTAAATAGAAATTCCTTCGAAAATATCATTTTCATATTTAATATCGTAATTCCACCTCACTTGCTGATCATTATACAAATATGTTTGTTATATCAACTTTTTCAGACATTTTTACACTCTTGTGGGAATTGTATTTTAATTAACTGCAAATATTTAGCAAGAAAATATTAAAGCATACATATATTTATATACAAACGCACATGCATGCAAACACACAAATACACTTAGATTACTAAGCTACCATATATTTTTAATAAATATGTAAAACGCACAAATATTTATATGTAAGCAGAATATCGCTGATCTCTTTTTTCTGAAACATGAGCTGTTTTGCTGGGAAATCTTTTCGCACACACACAACCAAACTTTTTCCTAAACTTTGAAATTTACATATCTAAATTTTATTGCAGCTATATATATTGAAATAAAATATTAATTGTAAAGGAAATTATAAAGCAGAAAACTTTGCAGTATAAAGGCCAACGTTTCTGCACTATGTTATATTCAAAAATTTTAAGTTTGAGGAATACTATTTTCGAAATTATAATCTACAATATAAAAATAAGTCGGGTTTTCCTTCCTGACGCTATAACTCCAGAACGCACCAACCGATTTCCACGGTTCTGCATTCGTTGGCAAGGTCTCGGGCTGCGTGAGGTTTATAGCAAATAAAATCGACGCACAGGGTCTCGAGATACAGGCCAAAACGTGGACCGGGTACCCCTAGAATTTGTAATTACATTATGGGTATCAAATTGAAGCTGTTGATGTGTGCTTTAGTACAGAGTAAGCTTTACATCGCTGGATGACTAGGGTCTCGAGATATAGGCCAAAGCGTAGACTCTGATACACCTAGAATATGTGTGTATTATGGATATCAAATGAAAGCTGTTGCTGAGAGATTTAAAGTAATTTTTATTGTGATACTCGATTTATTCGCATCAACCTGGCAAAACTGATAAATATGCATGCGAAGCCGAATTAAAGACAGAAATTAATAATACTCACATATCTATTTACACACGTCCTATACGATTTGCTGAAATTTGGTATACAAATTTATCTATATTAGTATTTGCGATGCCTTTTTCCGGGAAGTAGACCAGAGACGGACTGGGACTGGCATTAGGACTAGGAATGGGACTGAGACTGAGACTTAGACTCGGAGTGGGACTGGGACTGAGACTCGGAATGGGACTGGAACAAAATACATACCACCCTCTGGGACTGGCAATAAGATATGAAGAAGAATGAGAAAAACTTGAGAAAAGAGAGAAGGAGACTGAGAAAGAGATAGAATGAGACGAAGATGGAGATAGATGAAGCAAAAAATATGGAGGGAGGAGTGAATACAAAGATTAAGAAAAGCGTAGAGGGGCGAGGGCAGAGTTATCCGGAAAAGCTTATTAAAATGTATGCAGATAGACCAAATTTAGGGAAGAACAACGTCTGCCGAGTCTGCTAGTCTTGATATAATATTCGACTCTGAGCGTGAATGGAAGAGTTAACCTTTTCAGACAAATCATCTATAAGCTTCATCTTTCCCTTAAAGTGAGTAAAAAAGGGAAAACCCTTAGAAACCTTTGAAAAACGAACTATCACAAATTACAGAAATATGTAGCGCAGACTGCGCGACGTCAAGAGGTTTCCACAGTAGAGGAGTTTGAGGAGTGCAACAGCATCTTGTAAAAGGCGCTGAAAACTGCCTACAACAGAGCTTGTCCCCTGAGAAGATTCAGGAGGAAATCAAAGTCGCCATGGTGGAGTTAGGAGCTGAGCCTTCTTAGAGGGTAGGTAAAGTAGATTTTAAAGCTAGCAAAAATGAAGAAAGAGAGACGAATATAAGGATCTTTTCAGGATCTATAAACGTGAATTTAGCAGACATAGAATGTTCCAGCAAAACGTCAAGACTGAAAAAAGTTCTATCTAAGGAATATGCAGTCCAGGGAATGATCAAAGGGACGGCGCGCCTATATAATTCCCATCGCGAAACAACGTCTATACTCCAAATACGGAGAATCCAGTACCAGAACTGGTGCCAAAACCAAAATTTAATTTGCGATAAATACTTTTGCCAAGTTTAAGATATTCGTGTCCTAAAACAGTTTTTGTTATTAAAAACACGAGTGCCATCAGAAATTTAATGTCTAAAATATATACTAAATGTTGGAATAATTTAAATAAATTTAGTCTCAGATTCGAAATATTTCCTAACTTCAATCAATACATGCCTAGTTGCCTCGCCAATTGTTATTCTATATCGCTGTACCGAAGTCATTAGCGCTACTACCGAAGCAAGTTTCCAAAAAAGATTAATATTTTCAAATGCAAACACGAAAATTGAGAAAATTTTTCTACAAAATATATACTTTAGACAAATGTTCATTAATTTTG
>JARSSU010047917.1:0-54286 GCA_029619165.1 Eurosta solidaginis
GCGCATTGGTTTTAATTAAAGCGCTTAAATGCGCCAACTAACAAATAGCTCGGATAGTATTTAAGCTACAATTAACAAAAACAAAGCGTGCTTAAGCGATGGCGACTGCCTGAAATCGACTTCGAAATTGAAGATTTAGTTGTTGGGCTTGCTTGTTGGTGGCGTGTTTGGATGATTTAATTTTTGCTCATCATTTGTCTTGCGTGTGTGGTTTGTGTATAGACTCATATTACTCATGAAAAACTATAGTTGGCGGTATAAATATAATAAAAACTGTACTGAAATGATAAATTATCGAAACAGACTGCATATATATATTTTTTTTCCCTTTCGTCCAAATGAAAAGGTCATCATACAAAATGTATGAAAATTGGCACATTATTAAGGTAAGCAGAGACTAAACTCAGACTGTAAAGTTGCATGCAGACAAGTATTGGACAACGTCCTTATGAAAAACCTTAAGCTAAGCTTAATGTATTCAAAGGATTTCATTTCGCGTTTAAAATGTAATTAATAACTCGGCGCAAATAGTAACAGTTTACCGTTATGAGGTTTCAGACCATTCTATTTATCGTACATTTTAGTAGCTATGCCTCACAAAAAATAATAATCCCAGCACATTTTTTTTAAGTTACATTGGAATAATTTTATAAGTCCTTTTGTCGTCGGAAACTGTTTGGCACGATGAAGTGGAGCCTACCCAAGTGAATAATTTTTTGTCATATGTCGGTTCCCGACGGGATAAGAGTGTGGTTCAAGGGGTTCCTAAGCGCAAATCAAAGCTTCCGCAACCCAACTGTCAACCTCACGTACGCGAGTTGAGTACTGTCACAAATATGGTCATATTAAATCGTTCCCGCGATTGCCGGGCTAGTACCTTAATGGTGCTTGCAACCGGAACGTACCAGATCTATATCCGATAGAGGACTACTAAAATCGGCAACACTCCAAAAATCTTCGGGGAGTATCCTTATCGCTACAACAACAACAACAAAATAAGAGTTTCTTGAACGAAATTGAATACTAAAGATGGTACAACGTCGAAATCCGTTTCTCTCCAAACCAAAATCGACAAGAGATGACGGAAAATCGTTCCATTATAATATTTCCAATAATTGGTCATGTATTTCTACATTTTTAAAAATTATAGAATATTAACTTTTGATACAATTCCACAGTAGGTCATCGTTCGCTACAACCAACACCTGAGGCAACGATATCTCAAGAAACATTTCGGCTTGAGCCACATTAGAGCTCAAGTTGACAACTGGCATAGGTACTTCTCAAATCTCAACCGTTGTTTCTTAACAATGGCTCAACTTGAAAATCTTAGCGTTCTCAACAAAAAAAAATAATATTTTTATATGCCGAATTGATAAGAAGAAGATCGAAGAAATCTAACAGTTTCAACAGGGTTGTACCAATAAAATGTTGCTGTTAGAGGCGTTGGCTCCACATTACATTTGCATGGGTTGTTTGTGTTATGTGGGGAAACACAGCATACAGCACATTTACCCCGAGTGAGTCTGAACAGCTAAGAGTATTCAGTTATTTATTGATACACGACTCACTCACACTGTAAGCTTGTGGTCGCATATTTGGTCGATGACAGTGCAAATCACGCGAGTTGAAAAAACTGGGCAGACAAGGATGATATTGATTATTTTAGAGCCCGGACTCATTCCCATTACGGTGTAATCGTGTGATAAAGAAACTGCAGGGGTTCCAGCTCATGGAGGGGCGAATTTGGATATGAGCAGTGGAAATAGAACACCAAACTCTGGGATCATCCTTTGAATCCTTCTTGATTTATATTTTTCATTTTTAAATCGTCTGTAAATCAAGGGATAGCTGTTCCCTTTCCTAGATTCATTGGTGAAAAGCTCATATAAGGTAATAAGTTGGTATAATTTTCCTCGGACGGATCCAAATTAGATGCAAAAGAAATGGGAAAACGGCAAAAGATCTTCTGAAAGTAAATTGAAGTAAACTGTAATTAAAGTGTTCTCATTACAGTGGTGTCCTCCACGCGCTAAGCCTCACAATAAGAGCTGCGTTGGATGCTTGCTGCACAATTAAAGATTTCAGCTCAACAGCGACATGCTTGGCTTAGCTTTCGATCGCTTATAATATTTAAGATTTGTATCATCTGACACCAGGCTAATTGCTGCAGGCGATCTATAGCAAACTCGTAGTTCTGCTGTCCACTTGTAGTCTGCTCTCGAATAGATGAGTTCCGAGTAAGCTGAGTGAACACTGGGCGGATATTTTCTTGCATTCTTTTTGAACAGAGGTGGATAGCAGGCGCTCAGATGAGCTCATTGGGTTAAATTGGTCTCATTGAGCCCTGGTGATTTATGTTTTGAAGAACGCTTTCTAATGGAAACACATGCAGCACAATTCAACTAATGAAGTTTATGCATAATTGACGAGAGTTTTGTAGAGCTAGGCAAAAGTACTTCGGCTCTGACTTTCCAGCATCCGCGAAGGACATATAGAAGGTCGAGGTCGGGCTTTTATGGATCTACTCGCTTTTATATGATCTGGTATCACAACGGTCTTAGGTTGCACTGAAACTCCTGCCAGCTACCACATTACCTCACCTTTCAATTCAGTGCTTTCCCATAGTTGAAACTCTCTGCTTTCACATTAAAATTCTTCCCGCAAGTTTGGTATACAGTTGTTGTTAATGTTGTTGTAACCACAAAAACACTCCGCGAAATTTTAGGCGAGTGTTGCGGTTGTGGGCAGTTCTTTGGCAGTTAAGTATACATCTGATACGCTCTGGAACCAGCACCTTGTGGTACTAACTTCGTCTGAGGCTATTCGAAATTCTAAGATTCAAAAAACAATCCAAGAGAGTTTAAAATGATAACAGAAGTATTTGGCAGACAGCAATCTCATTAGATTGCACAGAAGAACCGCATTTGCTATTCGAAACATATAACCTTAGAAAGGCGTACACGGCTTGGAACAAGCAAAATTTCAAATGAAAAGTTAAAAGTACAAAAACAAGATAACTTAGAAGCATGTGAAAGTTCGCAACCTCAGCTACGCCGTACGTAGTGCTTACGAAACATCAGCAGATACCAATGAACTTACCAATACCGAAGTATTTTCCCATGATCATCATTGAAGTAAAAAAATTATTTAATAAAAAAATTTAAATTGAAAAGAACTGAGAAGAAAATAAACTCAAGAAACTTCCAGTTGCGATGCTCATTCGGCTTCGGCACAATTAACATAACAAATGAAATTAAGAGCTGAAATACAATAAAAAATATACATAATTATGCATGTAAGTGTAAGATATAGTGGAAAACCTTGAAGATGAGTTAAGCGCCGAAATTTGAGGCAGGCCTACTACTGAACGTGCAACAAACGTGCTTACCTTCTCGCCGTCGCGTCGGCGGCTGCTATAAAGAAAAATATACCGCGTCATTTATTAATTTTATGATTAACGTAACAGAAATGGAATTTAATGAAATAAATATGAAATAAAAAATCAGGTAAATAGTACCCAAACAAATAAAAAAAAAGTTTTTAAACAGACGACGAGTCGACAATTGTATGTGTGCACTAAATTGGGAGCCACCGACGCGCCCACTACGCAACAAAGCTAGAAAGAGCGCGCAGCATAGTGGTCAGGTGTTTAGGTGCGCGCTGCAGGAGTTTCGGGTATAAGTGGAGGTTAGCGCCAGCGACCGCCTTCATTAAGGTCGACTTAATAAAAAAATAAAACGATATTGTAACAAACAACACCAGAAACGGCGCGGAGCGATGATGCTCAAGTCGCTCTTGCGCGTATTCTTAGGCGCACGCTTTTGATTGTGGACGCTGTGGCGCGCTAACTGCAGGTGGTGCTGTTGGGCGCTGCCAGCAATCGTCGCTTCAATGGTGACTGGGCGTATGCGGTCTCTTTGTTATAAAACTATTATTTAATAACTTTAAATGAGATTCCTATGCGCTTAATGCATTGCGTTAACGCCGAAAATATTGAATAAACTACAATGTAAAGAGCATGCGCGCTTCCGTAGCACTAGAGGCTGATGGGTAGGCAGGCTGTTCACAGCAGCAGTCATTTATGGCGGCGCTTTCAATGATTTTCACTTAAGAGTAAGCCAATGCAAGTTCCTTTTTTTTGTACAAACTACATAAGCGCTATTATATAAAATGAAATTAGTTGTCATGACTTGGCTAAAAAGTGGGCAATTGCCGCATTTGAAAATTGAAAAGAGCTGCGATGCAAAGTTAAATGTGTTGTACGCACTTTGCCGCCACATTACTGCTTCCCATATATAGTCTGAAGTCAGTTTTTATTGTAGTGTCTGACGAAAGGCAACATTTCAAACATGCAGTGTGAGTCAGTAAGTCATGTATTTACCTACATATATATGGCAACTTTATTTCGGTCTGTCATTCTGTTACGCATTCATCCACCAACTATTTTTACTATCAACACTCATAACGTGGCGACTGTGCGAACGTTACCAATGCAGACGCGCACATGCGCATGCGCATTTTTTTAATGCGCCGCGCCGCTGACTTGCAATTTTTATTATTTTATTTCGCTTGATGTTAATATGTTGTCTGCAGCGTTCGACGAAACATCAACTATTAGTAAAGTCGTAAAAGTCTACGCGCAATATTACCTATATACATATATAAATTCCTAAAAAAGTCGCTTTGGAATTGCCTTTTTGCCGCTTGACGCTTACCACTTTTGCAAGCCTAACGTAGATACATATTTATTTAATTTTTTCCTATTATAGTCTCAGTTCTTTTACTTGTGGTTGTTGTTGCTGATTTTATTATAGTCATTATTACGAATGATTATTGTTATTGAGGTGTTTTTATTATGCGTTTTATTGTTTGATTTTTTTACTGGAGTTTTTCCGCATGGCGCTGTCTCTAGGTTTTTTGTTGCTTTTTTCGACTTATGTGCGTTTTTTTTTGCTAGTCATTCTTTAATTACGACAATCGTGCTACTGATTGTCGTGATTATTGTGTATTTTATTTATATTAACACTTTTTATGGCACTCAAGTGGCATTAAGCGCTTCCATTTGGGAGGACTAAAGTGGCAAATAAAGAAGTTTGACTTTATAGTAGAGTGAGATTTCACTTTGTATATAATGTTTTTTGATAAGATCTATGATAAGGAATACAATACACTGTTTGTGTTACATTGCATTATAAATTTTAACGGAAGTCTTTTTTTGATACATAAATTTTTCGATTGCTTCATGTATGTAAAATATTATAAATCGACAAGGTGCTGCACCGAATACTTTTATTGAAGCTGGTTGCTATGAACATTTTGACAGTGATCAAGTCTAACTTTACCCCTGATACTTCGTCTTGGAGACGAACCACAAAAACATAGAATTTAAGGAGCTCTTTTCTTCATATACATATGTATAAGCACTATAGATCAAATTCTTAAATGTTGGAATAACGAACACTACTAAACGTATAGGCTGCAACTTTCATTAAAAAATTCTTACATTTAGTTTTACCAGGATAAGAACTAAATTTTAAAGTTTTTAACACTACGCACAGCAATGCTACGCACGAACGCAAATTCAGTGCGAAGAAGTGTGATTGTGTGAGTCGCAAATCAACTGACGTTCGTTTATTCCACTAACGAACTAGTTTGTTGTGTGAGTTGTTGATTTCTCTACACATTGAGAACCTCACAACTGTTAAATAATCCATTACTCTTCATTGTGTTATCTAGATTGCAACTGGTGAAATTTTTTAACGTAAACCATGGCGAAAATAATGAGGTGAACTTAGTGTCCAGTTCAATGAAATGCTATTCAAATGCATTAGACCCACACTGTTAGATGTGTTTTTTTCACATGCTTGTTTTTTATAAGGGTTATAACGATATTAAATATTCCAGAAGATAATCCCGTCACCTGGCGGTCGCCGTGGTGTGATGGTAGCGTGCTCCGCCTACCACACCGAAGCCCCTGGGTTCACGCCCCGGAAAAAGCAACATCAAAAACTCTAGAAATAAGCTTTTTTAATTAGAAGAACATTTTTCTAAGCGGGGTCGCCCCTAGGCAGTGTTTGGCAAGCACTCCGAGTGTATTTCTGCCATGAAAAGCTCTCAGTGAAAACTCATCTGCCTTGTAGATGCCGTTCGGAGTCGGAATTAAACAAGTAGGTCCCATCCCGCCAATTTGTAGGAAAAAAATAAGAGCACGATGCAAATTGGAAGAGAAGCTCGGCCTTAGATCTCTTCGGAGGTTATCGCGCCTTACATTTATTTTTTTATTTTTTTAATCCCGTCACCCGAGAACAGATACACAAAACGCTCTCATCCATGAACACTAGGCCGGGTCGATTTGTGGGGAGGCAAAAAAATCGCCCATTGCTCTGTGAAAATCATATTCTAGGGATCAAAATAAGAATTTTTGCCGAAGGAACCATACCTCTAAAACGAATTCTTGATCCCTAGAATACGATTTTCACAGAGCAATGAGCGATTTTTAAATCGACCCGCCCTAATGAACACCTATCGTATAATGGTTAGAGAACACTAATTTAATAATCAGCTGTGGGATGCTAACTATGTAATCAATAGCTGGTTGAGATATGAGTTTTCATATTTCGGAATAATCTCAATTATTTCAGAGACAAAGTAAATGATCGTAAGTATTTTCTACATGTACATTAGCGCCTGGCACAGATTCACGCAACCATGGCCGGATAACTCTTTATAAATGATGCCTTTTGATTGATCTAAAAACGTCTGAAAGGAGGCAATTCATGCTTTTATTTGCGGGACTATTTACTTACTTACTTAATTAGTGCTTAACTGTTTCAACGGTTTGGGCCGTCCAACAAGGCGCGCCAGTCGCTTCTTCGCTTTACCAACAGGCGCTCACACCAAGGGAGTTTAAATTGTTTTCCACCTGGTCCTTCCAGCGAAGTGGGGGTCGCCCTCTTAATCTGCTTTCATAGACGGTTTCCGATAAAAAATACTTTCTTAGCCGGAGCGCATTCGCCTAACATGGCCTTGGAAGCGTAGCCGTTGCGTTTTAATTATCTGGCTAATGTTGATGTCTGCGCAAAGCTCGTGCAGCTCATAATTTAATATTCTTCGGTACTCGCCATCGCCAATGCGTTGAGGTCCGTAAATTTTTCGAAGAACTTTTCTCTCGAACACTACCAGAGCCAGTTCATCTGATTATAACATGCTTCTGCACCATATATCAGGACGGTTACGGAGGACGGAGGACTTTACTTTTCAATTGCCTACCTATTCCAAAGTAGCATTTATTGGCAAGAGTGATTCTTCGTTAGATTTCAGAGCTGGTATTGTTGTTTGTGTTAATGCTGGTTCCCAAATAAACGAAGTCCTTTACTATTTCGAAATTATGACTGATAACAGTGGCGTAGTTGCCAAGGCGCAAACACGCTGAACGTTTGCTCGATAACGGCAGGTACTTCGTTTTGTCCTCATTCATCAGCAAACCCATCTTTTCTGCTTCTTTTTTCAGTTTGGAGTAAGCAGAACTTACGGCGCGGTTGTTCTGGTCGATGATACCAATGTCATCCGCATATGCCAGTAATTGTACACTTTTATAGAATATTTTCCAGAGCGGCTAAGTTCTGCAGCTAGTATAATTTTCGCCAGAATCAAATTAAAGAAATGGAATGTTAGTGGTCACACTGTCTAAAACCTCGTTTAGTTTCGAACCGCTCGGAGAGGTCCTTCCCAATTCTGACTTATCTGATGGTGTTTCTCAACGTCATTATGCAAACTTTCATAAAATCGTTCAGGTTTACTGTCACTCACTGAAGTGATTGAATGATCTTAAGTATCTATATGATAGAAATTTTAGTTCACACATAAAATAAAATAATTAAAAAAAAATTGTTTTAGTTAAACGCTTTTATTGAAAACAATACTTACATGAAGTAATAATAATACTAAAAGCTAGAAAATAATTAGGTAGGTCCTAGGTACTAGTCATCACACTCCTCATCAATCTAGAGCGTTGATCAGACAATTAAATAAAAGCGTTGGGCGCGTGAAATTTCTAAAATGTGAGGCGTAGCATAACTGATTAATGTTCAGTTGGTCTTAAATATGACTATCAATAGAAATTTATTTATTTAATTGTCTGATCAACGCCCTAGATTGATGAGGAGTATGATGACTAGTACCTAGGACCTACCTAATTATTTTCTAGCTTTTAGTATTATTATTACTTCATGAAAGTATTGTTTTCAATAAAACCGTTTAATTTAACATTTTTTTTTAATTATTTTATTTTCAAGTTTTTAGTCTATTATTTCTCATTCTATATAGTTCATTTAGTGACTCATTATTACACGGACTCTTTCCTGACAATTTGTTACAATCTAAGGCCTCAATACATAATCCTTCCAAAGACTTTACTCGACTCAGCGCCGCGTATGCTTGTCCCTCCACGAACTTCAAAATATTTTGATGTCACTTATACCGGACTTAATGTAATATTTGTTCCAAATATGAACCAAATCGGACATCATAGGTCGCTTTCTATTCATGTATGTATTATGTGTTCCAAATATGGACCAAATCGGACCACAAATACGATTTTTTTAAATATTTCGAACCATGCGCCACCTATCGGAGTTGTTTATTTATTATTGCATTGTCATCGGGTTCTGAACCATATTCCAAGTTTCAAGCTTGTAGCTTATCGGGAAGTTACATAAATTTCAATTATCAAAACCGGTGTTTCACGCGTAGCTCAAGATTTTGGTGGTCTCTAGGACGATTCTAACCCCATGCTCTACTCGAAAAGCCTTAAAGGAAAATATAATAACGGCAGGGGTTTTTCTGGTCTCACATTATGTTGCACACAATTTTGATTTTAACAGTCCCACGCCAAATTTTTTCAACTGTATAGACTGTACAGATATGTATATACATATATAAATATATAAACGGAATTTTTGTTTAAAGACAACAAGTCAGTAAAACTAAGCCAACATATTATAACAACAACACAAACAGTTGCAGAACAACAACGACAACAAATGAAAAAATAACAGCAAAAACTCAACAGCATACAGCAAAAATGATTTATCGTCTGAATTACAGATAATTGTGATAATCATACCAAAAGATCGCGCAACGTGCAAAGAAATTTAATTTCTGAAATTGCAATCGATATTTTTGTATGCGTTTTAAAAGCTTATTCTGTATGCTTTGCTATAACTTGGTTGAGCTCTACCCTCAAGACTCGGTAAAGATTTTATTGTTCAGTTGTTTTGTTGTTGCTATTTTAAATTGTTTTAAATTTTAATTCTTTTTACATTGGCTTTTATTTTTTTCTTTAATGCAACTCGATTCACGTTTTCTTATTTATTTATGTTTAGCTGTTCATTTGCTTCGTGTGTTTCAAGAATTTATTTGATATTAAAATATAGCGATTTTATACAACAATGCAATATAATTTTTTTGTGTAAAAAACAAATTTTGTTTATAGCTGGGTAGATAAAACTTTTTGAATCGACTCCACATACATAAATTATCAGAACTCAAATTGAGATAAAAATACTTTTGAGATATCACGATGAAGTCTTCAGATCCGCATTTAGTTTCATATCCTATTAGTGTATTTGCCGGAGCCGATTGGATTGTGTTTATTCACATTTCAACTGATTGTTCAAATCAGATAGTTCTCCACCAGTTTCAGATTTTCCAATAAAACTCGTTGTCTTAATGTACTAATAATGATTGTTAAATACATAAATAAATAAATGTTTAAATAGTAAGAGTTAGCGAGGTAGGGAGGGGACAGCAACAAAGCAACAGCAAAGCCGCCGTCAAAATCTTGTCTGAAAAGCCATTTCTATCTACAATGCACTCGCTCTGAAAAAACCACTTCAAAATACATTTTTATTGCAATTTTAACATTCTTACTCGTATTACTTAACTTTTTAATTCGCTTAGTTCAGAAGTATTTAACTGTTATTTGTTTTATGACCGCACTTTGCATTGCGCTCAATTTGCTATATTAAAAGCGAAATTGTTTATGAGCAATTCTTGTTCAGTTATTAAAATTTATAATATTAACATTTACATGATTTAAAATTGACAACCTTTCAACACTCTGACATGATATTTATTGCAGTTATGCAAACTTTACAAAGTATTTTGTAATTAAGTAGTTGTATTAAGTTATGTCAACATACATATTAGAGTGTGCCAAAAAATGTCGATGTTTTTGTTTCGCTCGCACCCGAAAGTATCAGCGAATATCTCAAAATAAAAATTGTACCGAGGTGAAGCTGTAATTTTAAATTTAGACGTTCCCAACGGAACTTGAAGTTCTGCATTTAAATAACATGGGGACTGAGGTTTTTGACATTATTTGCAATAAATTCAGAAGAAAACAAGTAAGGAAGGTTAAGTTCGGGTGTAACCGAACATTACATACTCAGTTGAGAGCTAAGGTGACAACATAAAGGAAAATAACCATGTAGGAAAATGAACCGAGGGAAACCCTGGAATCTGTTTGTATGACATGTGTATCAAATGAAAGGCATTAAAGAGTATTTATGAGGGAGTGGGCCATAGTTCTATAGGTGGACGCCATTTAGGGATATAGCCATAAATGTGGATCAGGGTTGACTCTAGAATGCGTTTGTACGATATGGGTATCAAATGAAAGGTATTAATGAGTATTTTAAAAGGGCGTGGACCTAAGTTTTATAGATGAACGCCTTTTGGAGATATCACCGTAAAGATGGACCAGGGGTGACTCTAGAATGCGTTTGTATGATATGGGAATCAAACGAAAGGTGTTAATGAGTATTGTAAGAGGGAGTGGGCCTTTCTGGACCAGGGGTGACTCTAGACTTTGTTTGTACGATATGGGTATCAAATGAAAGGTGTTAATAAGTATTTTTAAAAGGGAGTGGGCCTTCGTTCTATAGGTGTTCACCTTTTCGAAATATCGCCATAAAGGTGGACCAGGGGTGACTCTAGAATGAATTGTATGATATGGGTATCAAATTAAAGGTATTAATGAGAGTTTTAAAAGGGAGTGGTGGTAGTTGTATATGTGAAGGCGTTTTCCAGATATCGACCAAAATGTGGACCAGGGTGACCCAGAACATCATCTGTTGGATACCGCTAATTTATTTATATATGTAATACCAAGATTTTAAGGGTTTTTTATTTCGCCCTTCAGAACTTTTTCATTTTCTTCTACTTAATATGGTAGGTGTCACAACCATTTTATAAAGTTTTTTCTAAAGTTATATTTCGCGTCAATAAAACAATCCTTACCTTACCATGTTTCATCCCTTTTTTCGTATTTGGTATAGAATTATGGCATTTTTTTCATTTTTCGCAATTTTCGATATGGAAAAAGTGGGCGTGGTTATAGTCGGATTTCGTTCATTTTTCATACCAAGATAAAGTGGGTTCAGATAAGTACGTGAACTGAGTTTAGTAAAGATATATCGATTTTTGCTCAAGTTATCGTGTTAACGGCCATGCGGAAGGACAGACGGAGGACTGTGTATAAAAACTGGGCGTGGCATCAACCGATTTCGCCCATTTTCACAGAAAAGAGTTAACGCCATAAAATCTATGCCCCTACCAAATTTCAAAAGGATGGTTAATTTTTGTTCGACTTATGGCGTTAAAAGTATCCTAGACAAATTAAATGAAAAAGGGCGGAGCCACGCCCATTTTTAAATTTTCTTTTATTTTTGTATTTTGTTGCACCATATCATTACTGGAGTTGAATCTTGACATAATTTACTTATATACTGTAAAGATATTACATTTTTTGTTAAAATTTTACTTTAAAAAAAATTTTTTTTTAAAAGTGGGCGTGGTCCTCCGATTTTGCTAATTTTTATTAAGCGTACATATAGTAATAAGAGTAACGTTCCTGCTAAATTTCATCGTGATATCTTCAAAGACTGCCAAATTACAGCTTGCAAAAGTTTTAAATTACCTTCTTTTAAAAGTGGGTGGTGCCACGCCCATTGTCCAAAATTTTACTAATTTTCTATTTTGCGTCATAAGTTCAACTCATCTACCAAGTTTCGTCGCTTTATCGGTCTTTTGTAATGAATTATCGCACTTTTTCCGTTTTTCGAAATTTTCGATATCGAAAAAGTGGGCGTGGTTATAGTCCGATATCGTTCATTTAAATAGCGATCTGAGATGAGTGCTCAGGAACCTACATACCAAATTTCATCAAGATACCTCAAATTTACTCAAGTTATCGTGTTAACGGACGGACGGACGGACGGACATGGCTCAATCAAATTTTTTTTCGATCCTGATTATTTTGATATATGGAAGTCTATATCTATCTCGATTCCTTTATATATGTACAACCAACCGTTATCCAATCAAACTTAATATACTCTGTGAGCTCTGCTCAACTGAGTATAAAAATGTATCGAGTCGAATTTTCATCGTCGATGAATCTTTAAAAAAATAATTAGATTTCATGTATTTTGCTTTTGCCAACAACACTACTATTGAAGAGGTCAATTTTGTACTTTGACGGCTAAGAAAAAATTTTCTATATCATCACAAACAATAATGTAACAGGTTCACAAAACACCTTTTTATGAATGTCTGAACAAAAAATCCTGACAAAATACAAACTGCCTCGTTTCTTTTTAACATCTTAAATTGCGTTTTTCGTGTTTTCGAGCGAAGAGGGGAAATACTTTTCTGAAAAGCGTGAAGTTTTTTGAAAATTTGCTATAGCTTTTGCAGCCAATTTTAGAGATTAGTTTTGCTTGTTCAAGAAAAATACGGGGCCTGTGTAAAATTTGTTGCCATACTGCGCCAAAGTTGGAAAGCCCGGTAAAAAACTAAAAAAGTATGACCTTGGTTAGTAATTACTCACGTAGTTAAAGTTTTTTCTTTACTATCACGCATACGATTGGAAAGCTCCATATTTAGTCTCTACACTCAGAGAAAAACCCCGTTCTAAAATCCAGTACCACCGGACTCAATTCAGGCTTTTCATGTTCTTACTTTTTCGTTCTTGAAAAACGAACGACTTGTTCTCAAAACAATAACTTTGTTCTTGAACTGACAGCCATGTTCTTGAAAAGAGAACGGCTGATCATAAAATAAGAACGAATGTTCTATTAATGAGAACAGTGTTCTTAAATTAAGTTCAAGAAAAAAGAAACGGTACAATTCGTGTGCAATACAATGTTAAATACGACATTTGGCACAAGCTGTTAAGCAGCTGTAATGGCCGAGCGGCTTTGATGTTGCAGTTGAGATCGTGTGGCGCGAATTCGATGACCGTCAAACTCTGAATTTTTTTAAAACAATTTTTGTATCTTTTTTTTAACTCTCATTTTTCATTCAATTCCATTCACATTTGCACAGGTAATTCTCAAACTTTTCTTGAAATGTTTTAAGTATATATTCAGATTTCATCATCAAATAAGAAGAATTTCTCAATAAAAGAAATTTAGAAAAAATGTATATTATGAATTTTTTCTTAAACTTTTCAATTTTAGTAAACAACTTTTTGTTAGAAATATTTTTTATTTACGACAAAAAAATTATTATTAATAAAAATAAATATTGAAAAAAATACTTTCCCCTCCCACCAAAGATCAAGCACGAACCGTTCTCGAATTGATACCGAAAAAAGTTAAATCGACCCCAAATCGTTCTCGAAGCGTGAGAACGAAAAATCTTCAATCAAGCTCAAGTAGTGCTTGAAATGAACACAGAAGGTTCACACATCAATACCAAACTGGTCATAAAATACAAACGGTGTGCTTGGAAAAACCGTTCTTAAAACAAGCCCATTGGTCACGAGTTAAGAAAAAACGTACTTAACAGACTTTTGTCAACGAATGGTCTTAATTTTGAACTTGTTTTGTTCGTTTTAGAACGATTCTTTCTCTGAGTGTAGGAAAACGCTCATAACTCAAGTCTTGGATGGAAAATTGTTTACCCCGATTCGTGTTCCACTTAACGAGATCTACAGTTATTCTTTGTGTCACACTGTGTAAATTTTCCCTTTTGAGTTTTTTTGCTGAGAAATATTTCCATATGCAAATGTCTTCAATGTAGGGATGGATGGTGCGGTTTTGTAGATATCGAATGAGTGTTTTTTCCACTCTTACCCTTGAGGCGATATTATCTTAGTACTATCGATTTTGGGTATTAAAAGTGAAGAAATTCAAGTTTAATTTTTCGAGTCCCCATAGACCAAATTTAACTTTGATCCTTGCGCAAAACCGCTACTGCGTCTCCAATAGGGACCAGCTAGACCACTCTACTGTTTAAATAAATAAACCAGTTTAATTTAATTTCCGAGAGAAATGTAAACAATTAAAAAAAAATATATATAGTATATTTTTTGGACGAAATAAAAAATTTTAAAATAATTATTTTTTCCGAGCGCGAAACAAAACTCAAAAAACAATTATAAACAAGCGGTTTATGTTGAAAAAAACTCTAAACTTATACGATCCCTGCTGTTTTATGCTCAATATCTTTTTTAAAACGCTGATAGGAAAAATTATTAAAAAAATCGCTCCATACAAATTGTCGCACCCTAATGTATGCACTATATATCACTTTGGGCATATGCTAGTTCGTTTCATGATACTGAGCGTACTAACTTCCTATGTTCTTTTCGATTCGAAAAAGGCAAATGTTTTTTCCTCCTTTAAGTGATATTATTGTTGTGCATGTTTTTGTCAATATATACCGACTTTTGGCACATTGCTTTGCCCAACCTATCAAAACCAATTTGTAGTTAGCAGCTTCATACCAAAAACATTTTTAGCAATCAAGTTCCCTTGTCGCTAATTTCCACACAACCTTTGGTCGTCTGTCTACGTCTACGTCATTCATCTGGCTGATTGTGTCGATGTATTAAATTTCACTCGACCTTCTTTTTGGTCGCTAATGAGCGTAATTACACTTTGAAATTAGGTATTTTTTGTTCTTTTTATTTAGCTTATTTTTATATGTTGCATGGAACTTCATCACATATACAACTTTTACACTGTACTTTCGACATCATACCATTCTAGTTCCCGATTCTTTTAGTTAATCATGCTTCTCCGATTACCTATTAGCTGGTTTGGGTTATGTTTGTAGATCCTACCCGCATCGGCGCATTAGTCAGGCACTTTTTTCACATGTCAACCCTCAATTGAGCCAAAGTTCGTAATGAGCCCATCGACTCTTGAAGGTATGTTTATATACCTAAAGAAAAATTAGCAGTTATTCTTTGTTATGTTCGTGTGTGTGATCACCGATGGATTTCATCATTTTCGTTCATTTGTTTTTCAACTAATTTGACGTGTTTGTACTAAGTTTGTTTGTCATAGAACAAAATACAAAGAACAAGGTGACAAGCGCTGACATACGCCAATTGGGTGTGGCGAACTATGTGTGTAGGAAGGTATGTAAGTGAGTATTGGCGCGTGTTACATATCACAAGTATGTACAACATACTTAGACTAATTTGCTTTTTGAGTCCTTCAGCTAGTTTGTTTTAGATCACAGGTTTTCATAAACATTTCTGTTATTTATTTTAATTATTTTTTTACTTTTAAAACACGTTATTGCAACGAGAATTCGATATCTGAAATTGTGTCATTATTATGGAACCGATGTGCTGTGACCGAAGTCGCTCCACCCTCCCCTCAATAAAGGCTATATACCAGTGGCTAGTCCTCTTTCACTCACACTGTTCGTAAATTAACAAAAAAAATCTAAGAAAGCTGACGAGTATTGCAAACTCCATTTTATATCTTGAGGTTAGGAAGGCTACCGGAAAAAGATTTTTCAAGAATCTTCATTGAGTTTCGACTGTGAAGAATGTCATAGGACATATGTAGTCCACTTTTGGTGTGATTTAGAAGTCATACCTTGTTAGTCGAAGGCATTTTAATACTACAGTATACTACCTTGGTTCCATTTGCGTACAGTTTCAGCCTAGAAAGTGCATATTACAAGCAGGCTCCCCTATTTCTGTAAAGCTCTCTGTCCATAATCCATCGTCTGAGAAACACAAAAGTGGGTGTGCTTCCCCGATTATACACTCTATATCCGTGTTTTTATTTTTTATTTTTATCCGTGTTAACAAAATGCCCGACAATTCGCTCACTGTCTCATGAGAACTACCTAGAATTGGCAACGCCACCAAGCACTTTAAGGCATTACAACGAGGTTTGATGAAAACGCATAGTTGGGTGTCCTACGTGCTACACAACCAGAGTTGATGAATATGGACTACGGCGAGGTTATCTTACAGTAGGAAGACGAATGCAAAGTTGGCCATGGTCAGTCGCGAGTGGCGGAGGTTAATGTAAACAACGATTACACCCGCCAAGTCTGTGGAGGTCCAAATTTTAAAAGGACGAGCTGTCCAATAAGTTTTTGGACCTCCATCGAGACGTTGGAAGGAGATTACCCTCAGGGTTGGCTATCACATGGCCCATGCCCATCTGAGATAGCCTTTTCTCTATCTCCCCCTCATTTTTCCAAGATGGGACTGCCGATGTTTATGGTTGAATCAATCATATAAACATGCCGGCTACCTGATCCACTCCCGCAAAGGATTTGGGCCCTTGGCGCCTCGGCTAATGTTACGGATTTCCCGATGTAAGTTTTGCTGCTCTTAGAAGTGCCTGTGAGGTGGGGTCTTTCAGAGAGGCAGCGGGTCGTTCTATGGCGTTGAAGCATGCCCTGTACTCGTCCAAATAGTAAGGCGGTCAGGCGCATCCTTACGATAGGCGTTCTTTTCTATTCTATCTAGTTAAACTGAACAAACTGTTTTTTAAGTGATGGAGTACATTGGCCACATCAATGGCTCCTCCATATGAGCTTTTGTCTTTATTCCTTCTATGCTGTTGTACTTGTCGTCTTCCCCCTTCTGCCTGTCATTCGCTACATAGGTATTTTTATTCTTTGCATATGCTTTATTATTTTGTGTTTTATCAATGTTTGGTTGGAAGAGTATGCTCGGAAAAGTTTCGGCATACGTAGAAAGGTGCTTATAAACCGACCGAAATTTTTTCTAATCGGGGTCACCCCTCGGCAGTGTTTGGCAAGCACTCCGAGTGTATTTATGCCATAAAGTCTCAGTGAAAGCTTATCTGCTTGCAGATGCCGTTCGGCATAATACAAGTAGGTCCCGTCCCGCCAATTTGTAGGAAAACTTAAAGGTAGCACGACGCGAATTGGAAGCGAAGCCCGGCCTAAAATCTCTTCGGAGGTTATCGCGCCTTACATCTATTTATTTTTTATATCCCGACCTTACTTGGGTATCGAAGATACTGTTTGAAATCAGCTACTTTATCAGCTACGCCATACTCTGCCATTCGGCAATCGCCGGGTAGTTAGACACTTTGGCTCAACTTCAAAGTCAGATGTACTGTTTTGCTATGCAGAGTTAGTGCAAAGTAAAGCAAAGAAGAAATTGAGCTATCCTTAACATATTGTGAGAATATTAGCACACTAAGGGATACTATCAGCCAATACTAAGCAGTGACTTGTATGCACATCAACAAATCAATCATTATGTCTATACATATGTCCATACAAGCAGCGGAGAGCAACGCACAAACACATGCATATATCTGAGATACTCCCAAAAGTAGCAATCATCTGTGTATGTATCACTCACATATACACGCGCATGGGCTATGCGAGAAGCTATAATAATCGTGCATCTGTAGTTATAGCTGAGAAAGTTTATACTGGTAAACGATAGTAAATTCTAGAAATAGAAACGCCTAGAAGTATGCGAACGAGACATTACAGGGTATAAAAAAGGTAAAGCTGAGAATCAGTGATCAGTTTGATTTAAGCACGCTATCTGTTGAGAAGTAGAAGTGTTATTGTGAAGTACTTTAATAAAGGACATTTTGCATTATTGAATAGTGGAGTTATTTATTGAACAGTTTAGTGATTCGAACGTTAGTAGGAGGTAGCAAATAAGCGGAATTTCACTAAATTCATTACAATATGACGCAATTATCTGCCATATCAAAGACAGAGTCGGAAAGTGCTGTGCAAATAGACTCAAAGAGTTTGGAGTGCGTAATAAACGAACTGTTTTGCATGCATTTGTCAATTAAGCATGGCATTGCACATCCTATTGCCATATCTCTCACAAGAGCGCACATTAAAAGCAAGAAGCCGCTGTATGAAGTACGCACACATGAATGATTATACTACAGTCGCATCTTGTCACTGGCACATCTGCATGTATTGTGAGGTTGTAAGTATGTTGTGCATTAACGATTAACGAGCGCATCATTAAACTCACTTGCAACGACTTCATTTATTGCTTTAACACTTTATGCGCCACACTGTGTTTATAATGGGCAATAAAAGTAGTTGGAAACAAATAAAAACTATACAAGTGAAAAAATAATAAATAAAATAGTAAAATGAGACAAGTGCTACGTATAATATAATGATGCGTTGACAGCTACCACTGATATGCATATAGTTGTTGTAAATGGAATTCAACACTGCAACGCGCCAACTTGGCTGCATTTGCATTGCACTCAAGCAAGCGTAACGTTTTCAGTATCAAAGCGAAAATAAATCACTGCCTAAATGGCGTAAATGAGCAAACGTAAATCATTTCACAGCTCGCGGAAATTTATGAAACTGATTTTTCCATACTGACGACGGGCGGGATTAAAAAGATAAGATGTGAAAAAATTATGCAATAAAAACAAGTGAAATAAAATTGTTTTGTAAAGGTAATTTAGGCGCACAACTCGTCAACAAATTTTGCAAGTGATTTTTCGTTTGACAGTTTTGTGTGTTGTTGGTTTAGTTATTATTTGCTACGTTTTTTTCGTTAACATTATATTTTACACATTAACGTATAAACTAAACGTTGACAGTTGCACATCATTAACATCGCTCTTGCCCATTTTATTTAATGCTTTGTTTTTTGTTCTTCTATGCGGGTGGTAATCTTGGGACATTTGTTAAGAAAGATGCGTAAAAAATGCTTCACAAATATTTAACAACCTGTAAAGGAAACTATTAAACTGAGTTTTTATAGCCCGTTAAGAGTGTTTCCGTTGCCTTTGCCCAAAATAGCAAATTTGAACGAATATATGTATAAGGGCGAGGCCAAACTAGGATTTTCTTTACTCTAATTCGAGAAATATAACAGAATAGGGGGATTCGCTTAGTCTTGCAAGGTGCACGAATTGTATATGTATATCCTAACAAAAAATATGCAAGACGAGAGCACTGCATTGCGAATTTATAGCAGGCGTCAGTACGAAGCGTCAAAAAATTAGCACATAAACTAAACAGACGACGAAAATATATGGGGTATTCCATGCCATTTCGACAAATTTTGAACCCGACCCATTTAGAATTGGCTGAAAGTTTTTCATTCTTTTTCTAGCTTACGAAAGACGTTTTTCAGAATTTTTTCAAATTTTTTTCATCCATCTCAAAAAAAGTTATGAATTTTAAAAAAACACCGTTTTTGTTTTCAAAATGCTATAAATTTTTCAAAAATTGACCGTTTGGGATCTTTTTTTTTAATTTTGATTTTTAAATGTACTTTTCGGAAAAATACAAAAAAATTTTAAAGTTTTTTTTTAATTTTTCAGTTTTTCGAGATTTTTCGAATTTCGCCATTTTTTTTCTCATAAAAACTTCGATCAATTCTGCAATCATCCCCACTAATCCCGGAGTGGGCCGATATTTAATTGAAAAAAAAATTTTCAAAAATAAAAAATTTTTTTTATCAATTTTATTTATATAACAAAAAAATGTAAGAAAATGATTTTTAAGTATTCTTTTCTTTATATATTATGGTAATCTACGATTATAATAACTCGCTTTCGCTGTCCAGCAACTGCATTAGCGAAATGGCGAAATTCGAAAAATCTGGAAAAACTGAAAAATTAAAAACTTAAAAATGTTTTTGTTTTTTTTCCGAAAAGTACATTTAAAAACAAATAAAAAAAAAGATCCCAAACGGTCAATTTTTGAAAAAGTTATAGCATTTTGAAAACAAAAACGGTGTTTTTTTTTAAATTCATAATTTTTTTTGAGTTGGATGAAAAAATTTGAAAAAATTCTGAAAAACGTCTTTCGTAAGCTAGAAAAAGAAGAAAAATTTTCAGCGAATTCTTAAGGGATCGGGTTCAAAATTGGTCGAAATAGGATGGAATACCCCATATTAAAAACATTTCCTCAATATTTACGTTAGCGAAATAAGAGGATTGAGAGGAATGCTCTTGAGGTTTGATTTTTATCCCTTCCACTCGAAAAATGCATAGGTTTAAGCATATTATAAATTCACGGATTGCATATACTTTTTGCGTGTATTTTGTTGTTGTTGTATTAAATGTGCCTGTATTTTGTTGTTGTTATTTAACAATCCGTGCAATTCGCACACCGTTTGCGAAACCTTTTAAGTTAATGTTTCCCATGCGACAAAAACATTTTGTGACAGGGCTCACACACGGTGCATCTGACTCGCGATTCATCTGTGTATGTGTTGACTCGCCGTCGAAATCAATCACATTTCCACGAGTCAGCCAGAGTAATGTCGTTGCAACTAATATAAATATTGTTTCACCAATTCATCGAAACTGGTACTTGACTCAGAATCATCGTGTGTAGGCCCTATTAAAACGATCTTATCTCAGAGCAATCGTGAATAATGTCGTATCACAGGGATCCGGCTAAGAAGTTGTAAATGAAAAAATGCACTCATCAATCTCAGTTTTTATCCCTGTTTTTGTCTTTTTGCGTATTGACCCAAATCAAATTTTGAAAGTTTCTGTTGTTTGTGCCAGGATTTCAGTAGGCATCGCATACCTTTTGCTAACTCTAACTCGCCCATATTAATTTAAAAGTGAGTCCCAATTTTATTAATAATTAAGAACAATAACTAAATGCTCCTTCAAACCTTCCTTGCTTGATTGGTGAACTGAGTGTACGGGATCAGGTTCATTTCGACAGCATTATTAACACATTTAATACTCAAACCAGCAAGCTTAAAAGGTTTATCCCCAATAATAAAGAATGACGAAGAGCAGTAGTGCATTCCAACTCCTAGTGAACTTCTTCTGTTTATTGATTACTTAGTATGATCAATTTGCAGCAATTTAAAAAAAAACGTTAACTACAATTATTATTATCATTCAAAACAACTAAATCGTGACTGTTCACCCTAATAATACTACCTCCATCTGTTTTTGCTGCTTTTATCTGCTTAGTTTTAACAAAATGTGTGGTCTGACAGCATATCTTCTTAGCTACACGATCACTTAGACCTCTGACACACAGACTAGTTGTCAACAAAAATTTCATGTTTATGTGAGTTGGTGTCATAAAAATTGAGTTGAAAATAAATGCAGTACAAAATATGACAACCACAAAATAAATCGTCACGAAAATTGAGTGCCCATTTACAGCGTTTCTGGCATATCATTAAGGACTACCCCCGCTTATTCTTAAAAGAAAATTTAGTAGATTTATTACGTATTGTTCGATTTTGTTTAGAAAAATGTATCAGTCTTTAAGAAAATTCATTTACCTCCATGTTAGCCAGTTCAACAAACAAGAGTTTAAATTTACAAATCTAATCTTCATACTAAAATTCTAGAATTTTTTTGGTCTATAAGAAGTTGGTCCCCGCAATAATCACACATCATGGTCTTAAGTAGCTGTAACGAAATTATAAGCATAACTACCTAGCAGAAAATGTATAGCTTGAACGAATGGAAAAAGTGTGGATTAGCTTAGGTTGAACTGACCGATCAATAAGACCTCACATATACTGAATATGTCCATAGTGTTAACAGGATTTGTTTGACGATCAAACGTTAGAATCCCAATCAGGTGCCAGCACTTAGGTTATAGAATAACTCGTTCCTCTTGGCAAATACTAGAAGTTGTCTAGGACCTAGCTTAATTGCTGCCTCGAGACCTGGCAACTCTACCGCCCCTAAAAGCTGGAGCCGTGACCTGGCGAGCGCAGGGCACGAACACAGAACGTGCTCAACCGTTCTTCCTGCAGCTCGCACTTCCTACATCTGCTGTTATTGACGAGGCTTAACTTATAAGCATGTGATGCCAGAAGGTAGTGTCCAGTTAGCATGCCCATTGTGTGTTTTAAGCCTTCTCTCTTCAGAGATATGCGCCAATTTGTGACTCTTATATCGTAGGATTTGCACATGATTATGGAAATTTTGCAGCCTCGCAGTTCTGTACACGTTTTCGTGATTGTTGGATCATATGCCACTTCTGTCTTCTTTTGATTTCTATCAAACGGATTGGGACGTTGTGCGGCTTGCGCTCATTCAAAAGCAGAGGGATTCGACTAGGATGGGTTTTTCTGACTATAATTTTCTATGAAAAGTCAAGAGCAGTTATTTTTTTTATGTAATGGGAAAAAAATTCGTAATACTTTTAAATTTCTAAAAATGTGAGGCGTAGCATAACCTGATTAAGGCTCAGTTGGTTTTACTTATGACTATCAATAGAAATATGACGCGTCCAACGCTTTTATTTAATTGTCTGATCAACGCCCTAGATTGATAAGGAGTGTGATGACTAGTACCTAGGACCTACCTAATTGTTTTCTAGCTTTTCGTGTTATTATTATTTCATGTAAGTATTGTTTTCAATAAAACCGTTTAACTTAAAAATTTTTTTTATTATTTTATTTTCAAGTTTTTAATCTTTATTTAATTGCCTATTATTTCTCATTCTATTTAGTTCATTTAGTGACTCATTATTACAAGGACTCTTTCCTGACAATTTGTTACAATCTAAGTCCTCAATACATAATCCTTCCAAAGACTTTACTCGACTCTGCGCCACGTATGCTTGTCCCTCCTCCAACTCCAAAATATTTTGATGCCACTTCTACTGGACTGTATGCAATATTTGTTCCAAATATGAGCCAAATCGGGCATCATAGGTCGCTTTCTATTCATGTATGTATTATGTGTTCCAAATATGGACCAAATCAAATCGGGACCACAAATACGATTTTTGTGAATATCTCGATCCTTGCGCCACCTAGCGGCGATTTTTTTGATAGGTCGCTTTCTATTCTTGTATGTATTATGTGTTCTAAGCATGAGCCAAGTCGGACCACAAATACGATTTTGTGAATATCTCGATCCTTGCGCCACATAGCGGCGATTTTTTCATAAGTCGCTTTTTATTCTTTCTTTTTTTCACAGGTCGATTTCTATTCTTGCATGTATTATGTGTTCCAAATATGAGCCAAATCGGACCACAAATGCGAATTTTGCGAATATCTCGATCCTTGCGCCACCTAGCGGCGATTTTTTCACAGGTGGATTTCTATTCTTGCATGTATTATGTGTTCCAAATATGAGCCAAATCGGACCACAAATGCGAATTTTGCGAATATCTCGATCCATGCGCCACCTAGCGGCGATTTTTTCTTATTATTGCATTGTCATCGGGTTCTGAACTATATTCCAAGTTGCATGCTTGTAGCTTATCGCGAAGTTACTTAAATTTCAATTACAAGATTCGTTTACAACGGCCGTGCAGCCGTGCATGCGGCCTGCCTGCCTGTCAACTCAAGCTAAATAAAAACGTTTAATAAAAAGCGTCAGAGTGTTGCAGGGTATATGAATTAATCAGATATAGGTTAGGATGCTTCAAATATGACTCAAATTCTCTAAATTTATTAATCACTGCCCCAACTGAAAATATAGGAGATTCTAAGAGGCAAATAATAAGTGCAATGAAATTTTCGGATAATCAAAGTAGGCACCTAAATTGATAGAAACTATAGAGGTTATTTTAAATTGTACACAGGGATCTAAAGAACTTGAGTTCGCGTCTGGAGTTGCTATTCATAAATATTATGTTTATAAATATTAGGCATCCGTGTTTGTATTAATCATACACATACACAAAGGCATTAACTCTGAAACCATGCTAATAACACCAAGAATATCAAAAAAAGTGCATGCGGTCGCTTGTAGAATTTGCTAACAAAAGGCTACCAAACTGTCCTTTCTGCAGCTTGAGCGTCAGCTCGTTTAATGTCCTTCAAAAACATGTACAGTTAACTATATTACATTCTGTCAGGCTCTATTTATTTGTATACACCTATTGTAATTGAATCTTTTGTTGTCACTTCTGTTGTTTTGTTGCTCTACTAGACGTTGACTTAGCAATTCTACTCAACAGCACTTAACTCATCGTTGGCCTTCTGCAGTTTTACGATATTTTGTATTCTGCTTCAACGTCATTCAGCTCATCTGTGATTTAGTGCTGTTTGTTTTGTGGTGCATCGTAGCCCAGCTGACGACTGGCTGTTCCAAAAACAATGGAACACTTTTGAAAATGGCAACGTTTCATAGACAATGAATGCTTCAAACACTTGAGATTATTATTTGTGTTGTGTTGTGTTGTGTAGCTTGGCGTTTCGGTTTATTTTTGTTTTTACACTACTTTAGTGTTTTTGTTCTGTTGTTTTGCTTTTGTTTTGCAAACGTAATTTGCACTACAAAATTGTTTTAAGTTCATGTTAACAATGTGCAAAATCCTCTTATCCTTTTTACCTGCGTTATTCTGTTTTTGTTGGAAAAAAGCATTGTTTTGTTATGTTCCGTCTAATTTTTGCATGAATTATAA
This sequence comes from Eurosta solidaginis, assembly GCA_029619165.1. Classification (NCBI taxonomy): domain Eukaryota; kingdom Metazoa; phylum Arthropoda; class Insecta; order Diptera; family Tephritidae; genus Eurosta; species Eurosta solidaginis. Next base: position 24,664 of record JARSSU010047917.1, read on the forward strand.
AAATCAAGAGGTTGTTTATTTTTTCAGGAAGGAGAAGTTTAAGCGCTAAAGTAGAAGGTAATCACCTTTGTGTGCTTATACAGATGTATGTATGTTAGGGCGGGTCGATTTAAAAATCGCTCATTGCTCTGTGAAAATCGTATTCTGGGGATCAAGATAAGAAACTTTGCCGAAGGAACCATACCTCTCAAACGAATTCTGATGTCCCCCCCCTTTGGGTCGAACTTTTGGGTAGGGCAATTTCAATTCTACCTGCTGTGTCTTGTTGTGGCTTAAGAAAACAACTCAAGCAATTTTACGATCTGCAATTGTGTCACAGGATACTTCATTTTTTAAAACGGTTGAATAAAAAACCCACACAACTATGTTTACGACATGCAAATGCATCACAGTGATGCCTTGGTTTTAAAAGGGGGTTGTAAAAACGCTAATTTCTAATAATTTTTTTAATTTCTTTTCTATTACTAAATTAAACTCATTTTTTCATTTACATATGTTCTGACTAAATAAATTTCTAAAAAGAAAAATAAACTCCAAAAAGAAAAAACATAGGCATTTCACATTGGGATTTTTCAAAATTTGCCCCTACGACCCAAAGGGGGGACATCAGAATTCGTTTTAGAGGTATGGTTCCTTCGGCAAAGTTTCTTATTTTAATCCCTAGAATATGATTTTCACAGAGCAATGGGCGATTTTTTTGCCTCCCCACAAATCGACCCGGCCTAATGTATGTGCATATCTTCATATGTTTCTTTGAATTTTTAAGGTTATATTAACGTATGCAAGAATTTACATGAAATATATCTAAATTGCACTTTTTAACTCCATCATTTTAAAGAAGCTGCGTAGCACAATCTTATGAATCGGGAATATTTGTTTTATTTGGAATGTTGGCAAGCTTGACTTATGCTGCTTGACTAAACAGAAAGGCTGAGAAGTGAACCCGCATTTTTTAATTATTTTGGAACGATTTTCGTTCATACCTTGTACATTTTTTTTTGGAGACAAATGAACCAAAATAATAATATTAAAAATTTCGGAGAAATTACTGGGGTGAAGGTTGCACAGGGAGCAGCTATCGGAACACAATACTTCGTCCTGTTAGGGATAAAGTCGAACCTGGTAAGAAGGCTAGAGTGACTGAAGTCAAAAAGCCCAATGCTCATATCACAGAGCCTGATTAACGACCAGGGCCGCCTGTCCTGCAATATCTACTGAATGTATGTTCAGCATGACATTCAATATCCAAGTGTAGGTGTTGTTCTAAAAGCGCCCGCTGATAGCAACCAGCGCTGTCCGTTGTTTTGAAACTAATATTTTGTTGGTGCTCGCTGTGTCCAGTGTATTCCACCAGACCATCACCCCATAGAGTAGAATCGTATTGACTACCATCTCATAAAGCCAGTGTACCTACTACTCTTGCAAAAGCCCCCATCTCTTGCCGATAGCTCCTTGCAGCAGTACAAGGCAACCGCGGCCTTCGTGGCCTTATCTTCCACATTGGGTCTCCAGCACAGTTTTCTGCCCAAAATAATCCCTAAATATTTAACCGTATCAGAAAGTACCAATGGCACACCCCCAATCGAAGGGGTTTTGAAGCGGACATTTATATATCTTTGTTAAAAAGAACCAGTTCGGTTTTTCCCAGTCCATATTATTCAGCCCAACTATACAAAGTGTCCAGTAGTTCTACAAAATATCATGCAGGCTGCCCAGAAATTTGTGCATGACTAGGATAGCCAGATCATCTGCTATGGCCCCACCCTACACCCATTGGCTTCCAGCTCCAGCAAGAAGCTCGTTGACTACCACAACCCAGAGCAGAGGAGATAGAACCCTGAAACCTTTATATCTTAATTCAAACTTTGTATGCTAAGTTCAAATAAATGTAATATAAAAACAATGTAAGGCGCGATAACCTCCGAAGAGATTTTTAAGCCGAGCTTCTCTTCCAATTTGCGTCGTGCTCCTCTTGATTTTCCCTACAAATTGGCCGGCGGGACCTATATGTTTTATGCCGACTCCGAACGGCATCTGCAAGGCAGATGAGTTTTCACTGAGAGCTTTTCATTACAGAAATACACCCGGAGCGCTTGCCAAACACTGCCGAGGGGCGACCCCGCTTAGAAAATTTTCTTCTAATTGAAAAACCTTATTTCTAAAATTTTGATGTTGCTTTGCCGGGTGTGAACCCAGGGCATACGGTGTGGTAGGCGGAGCACGCTACCATCACACCACGTGTGCCGCCGTAATATATTGCTGCACAATTTCTTGCCGATGTGAATATAAAAAATGCTAATATTGTTGCTAGTCGCTTTACATGAATAAATTTTGCTGCCACTCCGCAGAGCGTAAATTGCAAATGTACAAATGTATGTACACATACAAGAAAGTAAAATAAGAAACTGCTAAATATGAAATTGTACAAAAAGCAAAATATTATATAAAAAATATAAAATAACAAAAAAAGTAAAAAATAGTTGTTTAAATATGCAAAAATTGCCAAATGAACAACAAAGCCTACACATTGGCGCGCATATCACGTTGCATGCCCCCAAACGTCTCGACCAACAGCTGTGCGGCATGTTGTATCGCGGACGCCTCGGAAAGTTGAATCAAATTGCCTGGAAGGCGGCCAAAATGTTAACGTACGCTCACACAGATTAACGATTACGCCGTACTACATCGCGTCACACCAACTCCATCATCTTTGCTGAGGTTGTGACGGTAATGGTGTACTTAAACATTTTGCATGGATAGTCGTTCCACCGGTCGTTTAACTGCTTGCTGGTGGCATTATCGTGTTGCATGAACTTAAGTTATTTTTTGTTTGCATTTTTTCGTATTTAGTTTTTGTTGTAAATTTTTGCCTTACAATAAGGCACAATTGATCTTGTCAGTTGTTGAAGTTGAGAATCCCTAACTATTGCTGGCGCTTTAAAAGATGTGCTGCCTTGCTTTTACGAAATCGCCCGATGACATTCTAATGCGATTCGTTTTGGAGTTTTCGTCTTATAATATGCCGCAATATGAAATTCGTATGGAGTTATCAAAGAATTTTCGTGTTTCTGACATGACATGGCGTAGGTGATGTTCGGAGCGAAATTGTTGGCGTTAAATTCGTCTGGGTTCTTTTTCTTTTGTATGCTTCTTCGTGCTATCGCATAATCTTTTATATACATAGTGTGATTTCATAACTTTTAACGATATTCTTTGTTTGCTTTTTTGTTATCTACTATCATTTTCTTTGATCAACCGTTTTTTTGTTAAAATTTGCGTTGTTGCTTTCTTGCGCTTTGTTGGGTTTGTGTTGCATGTTGTCTGATCTTCATCTGTTTTGCTTTCGTCAGTACTTTTTTTGTTGTTGCTTTATTAACGTTTATGAACACTGTCGTTGTTTATCCTGCAGCTTTGGCACAACAAATTGATTGATTTGCCATGTCCTTATGTTTTCAACGCAACATTTAACTTGGTGATCCGTCGTGTTTCAACGCTTCGACAAATAGGCCAAGAGCAGAACAATGTTGCATATAAAGTGCGTAGAGATTGAAACAGGTTTCATGTGCCTTTGAAAATGTTTACTATATATCCGATCAGTCTAATGTTATGTTAAAGTCCAGTTTAGTAAGACTATGCTGTGCTCTTATGCGGTGGATATTTAAACAAGTCTACAAGGTTTTCGCCTCGAAATTTCTTACATTTTGAATAGTCAGCAAAAAGTATTACCACCTCTATCGGCGTGTTGCCACTTTGTTTTCATAATATATCGAAGCGCTTTGACATGTTCTCGATTTTTATCGATTTAATAGTGGGTTGTTTACCAATTTGATATCGATTTGTTAACAAAAACCGTATCGAAAAGGGTTGGATATTTTTTATGATAGGTGAAGAGTTATCGATTTTTTATCGGAGTGTTACGCATTTTATTATCGGCATGTTACGATTACCATTCAAAACCGATTGGTAAGAGAACATTTTTATTTATTCAAACAGTTTATTTTTTAAGGAAACCTGAGTGAAATAAAGTTTTGGCTGATATGTCATTAAGTCTGGCGTCACAACACCTATTGGCTATTGATAGCTTAAGCCCGCCACACTCACGGCATTGTGCGTCTTTATTTGTTTCAGAAATACGTCTCGGTTTCTTCTTGCACTTTCGGGTGCGTTGCGACGTGCATGTATTGCGTAGTGATATGCTTTTCGTAGGAAGTATAAGACCTTTTGTTGTATAGTACCCTTTGCTTTGAGTTTGCAACTAAATAAATTAAAAGAAGAGGAAAGCGTCCCAAAAATATAAATTTTCATATTGTAGTATGGGGGGAAATCAAAACGAGACAGGAGTTGCGTATGATCCATGAAGCTAGAAAAGCGTGGACAGAAAGAAGCGCGTGGCTGCAAATTTCTAAGATCATGTGCAAATCCTACGAAGTTAGACTCACAAAACTAATTGCTCATATATCTAAAGAGACAAGTCTCAAGGCTCAGGATGGATATCGTGGCAGACATTAAGCTGGATCCTGGAAATCGTGTTTGCTAAGATTACGAAGTTATTCTATAACATAAAGCCTGTACCTGATTAGGGGTTTCTGTTTGGTCTTCAAACAATTCTGGTATCACAAAGGATACATGCAGGTTATATGAAGCTTTTATTGACCGGCCACTTCAACCTAACCTAATATTGTAGTATTATTATAAAAAGAAGTAGAAGTTTATAAACCAATTCGGTTTAAATTTCAACACAATTTGATTTACTTTTCGGATTTATTGGTTTAAAATTCAGAAGAGACTGTAGTTTAAATTTCAAATCGAAAGGTGTTAGGGTACAACCGATTCGCTGCTGTAATTTTCGAAAAAGCATTATAATTTGTATTCTAAACTGAATTTTGTTTGGTCATACAGGAAGTAGTACATAGAAGTATAAAGTTTAGGTTCAAAATTCTAACCGTGCAGCAATCTTGGCAGTCAGAGTGACATTCTTAATTTTTTGCCTTTAACTGATATATCATCCTTTACTTTTCCTTTTGTTTTTTGATTTATGACGTGGTGGAAAAATTAGCTCTAAATATGAAGTAATGAATATTTTGAAGACTTCGAAAGTATGCAAAATAAAGCATGGTATTCATATACAAATTTCAAATATCAGGTTTTTAGTGGCATCACTACCACCACCGCCACCCATCCATTAGTTCAAACATCCATACATACATATATATGTATGAATATGTTTTTCTTTTTAAGTCCTTTTATAGCACACCCATATCCAAATGTAGCAAATTCAGTCGCGATACACACACATTCAGAGTGAATGACAGAAGGAGAAAAGTACATAAAATGGGCGTCAACGTAAAATATTTATTACGCCAAAAAACAAAAAGAAACAGTAAGGACTGTCTTCGCTGTGCGAAGACTTCATACCTTTCCATGAATGGGGCTGAACAATAATCTTATGCCGTTCGTAATCTCCAAATAATCGGATGTATAAGATAAGAAATATATAGTGAACAGATGTACATACCTAAACGATTTTTAAGATAAATATAAAATAAAAAATGGCACAAAACACCCCTTATCTGAACGATCGGTTGTATGGGATATATATTATATATAGCTCCGATCGAAATGATTTTTACAGGAAATCTTCTATGATATATTAGAATATATATCACCAAGTTTCACGTTTTTATATTGGAAATTAAGGGAGAAATTGCCAAAAATCTTTCTATCTGAACGATCGGTTGTATGGGATATATACTATATATAGCTCCGATCAAAGTGATTTTTTCAGATATCTTCTATGATATATTAGAATATATATCACCGAGTTTCACGTTTATACTTTCTAATTGCGGCAGGAATGACCAAAATCGTCTTATCTGAACGATCGGTTGTATGGGAGATATATGTTATAGTGGTCCGATCCTACCGGATCCGACAAATGTCTAATATAATACAAAAATACATCCTTGTGCCAAATTTCATTGAGATATCTCAAAATTTGAGGGACTAGTTTGCGTTCAAACAGACAGACGGACAGGACTGACAGACGGACATGGCTATATCAACTCAGTTCGTCGCCCTGATCAATTCGGTATACTTAATGGTGAGTCTATCTTCTATATTTCTCAACGTTACAAACATCGGACTAAAGTTAATATACCATTTCATGAACATGAAAGGTATAAAAATATAAAAAGTGAAATAGTGAATATGTCTATTGTGCTTCTAGTTATAAAGGACGCTATGTGCAATGTTGTGAGCAGTAGCTTAAAGTAGTAATCCGGCAGGAGGTATACCTAGATATTTTAACTAGAGTGGTCTAGGAGTGTCTGTGTTGTGGTAATGTAAGTCGCCATTTTAATAGAGCATATGCTTAGGATTATGGAATAATAGTTGATAACATATAGATGTTTGCATTTTATAAACATAACCACCTCTAATGGTCACAAAGTCAATTGACATTTCTTAATTTGACTTTAGTGGGCCATTTAGAAAATTTCCGTTTGACCATTTCGGGAAATACCCTGTAGAGCAATTTGAGATGATTATAAAACAAAGAGCTTCCGTAGGATGGGTTTAGACGTTTGGTTGAATATGTTCTTCTTACATTAAGGAATCCTCACCAGCCAGGATTTTTAACCCGAATTTACACTATAGTCAGACGAAAAATGAGACAACACAGCACCACGTTTAAATGAGTTATTTTTTTTTCAGAGAAATCCACGCTGGACCAGCAATGAATTTGACTTTTCATTAAAATGGGAATGGAATGTAGAAAAAAGCGTCATATGGGAAAATGTCGAAAAAAAATTTTCGTTGTTTTTTGCTCCAAATTTTCTCTAAACTTTTAGTTCTATAAGTCCTTATCTCAGAGAGAACCTCGTTAGGTCACACTAGAACGGTACAAAGGTTTAGAAAAAGGAGCGCCGTATCCGAAAGTCTGAATTTAAACATTTATTTTTTCATTTGTCTAAAAAAACGTGAAGGTATAAAAATAATCGATTTTGTGGCTTCTTGAGAAAAATAAGTTGATTTTATGACCATTCCTCCAAAACAGGATGTGTCAATATCGTTGGAGCGGTCATAAGGTCAATTGATGTTATGGCCGTTGACCTTATGTCACTCCTCCTAAATAAAGATTGCTCTGAAAATATGTTCAAAATCGACGTTATACTTATGACCAAAGTTGTAGCACGCCGAGATCTGTACATTAAAGCAATAATTTGCAGGGGATGTGAGCTTTTCTGGAGCCATAGAAGCCAAACCAATTTTCACAGATATATACCTATAGTGGTATAAGCCTAACCTAGAATATAAAATTTAGTTTGGGCTGCAAATTTTCGCATTTTGCATAACCCTAATGCATATTTACATATGCAAATGTAAGGGAAGTTTCGAACAGCATTTGATTCCGAAAGAAATAGTGTTTTTTTCTTTCAAATTACAGCGTTATGTATGACAACCACCATTGCTGGTTACTTGTATATACTAGAAATTCGGAAAAAAATTCAAAGGTCAAAAAGCTTAAATAAAATTATAAGTAAAAGCTGACTCAAAGCCAGAAATTTACATATTTTTTGTGCATCGATCCATTTTCACATACGGAATATGTTAAAACGTATAAATAAGTGCGTTTGTATGTATGTTTACATTAAAATTTTATTTTGCTGATTATTCTGAGAGTATGGTCTCGATTTTTCTTTTGGGTAAGCAGACACGCCAGTTGGTATAGCGCTGAAAGCTGTGACAAGACAGTGGTTGAAGTGAAATATTCAGACTAAGTGAAATTCCAACAAACAGAAGTCACAGAAAGTTTTCGCTACAATTGAAACGAATCAAAATGTGTATATGTGGAACACGCCCACTTTGCAACGCTATGTGGCGTATGAAAGAATGCCACGCACGGCGACGCTTGGCTGACATACCAAAATGCTGCAGTGGCAGCAAACAAAGTAAAAATTGTGAGGCGAAGAAGCGCTAAAGCTACACAAGCATGCAGCAAACAAGAAAATAAAATAAACAAGTAAGGAAGTCTAAGTTCGGATGAAACCGAACATTACATACCCAGCTGTACACTTGAAATGCTGTCGTTGTTCCTTCTCTGCTTAATAGTGTTACAAGGCTGCCCAATAATTCATATACATATGGTTCTATTCTGAACTAATTTTTCTTCGAGTTATGGCTCCCGAAATATAGAAAATTGCTTAGTCATAAAGGGGCGGTGCCACGCCCATTTTTAAAAATTTTAATTTTTCCTATTTATTGCTATAAATCCACTTGGAAATGAAATACCATTGATATAAAGGTCTTTTTTGCAAAGATATAGCTTATTTTATTCGTCCACGATCCTTTTAAACATCTTTTGTATAAAAGTTTTAGTTTTTATTCAAAGCATTCCTTATAGTAAAGGCAATCTCTGCCGAATTTTGTTACGACAGGTTTAACGATTTTTGTGATTTACGATTAATAATATTTTAAAATTGATTTTATCGCAAGTGGGTGGTGCTACGCCCACTTTAAAATTTCTTTTTTAAAACTTTTATCAAGAGTCTCAATATCAGTCCACACGTAAAATTTCAACATTCTAGGTGTATTATTTACTAAATCCTGGTTATTTTTCTTTGTGTTTTTCAAAATTTATATACATATATAAAAAGTGGGCGTGGTTATCATCCGGTTTCGCTCATTTTCAATACCAATATATTCTGGGTCCAGATAAGCTCATGTACCAAATTTGGTGAAGATATCTTAATATTTACTCAAGTTATCGTGATAAAGGGCAGACGGACGGACGGACGGACGGACGGACCGACCGACATGGGCTCAATGAAATTTTTTTCGATACTGATGATTTTGATATATGGAAGTCGATTCCTTTATACCTGTACAACCAACCGTTATCCAATCAAAGTTATAATACCCTGTGTACAAGTACAGCTGGGTATAAAAAGCTTACAAGATCATCGCTTTGCATTTTTTTAGAGTATTTACATTTCTACAGCAAACATGGCTAATTGGCAACACTGTCTTACAAAAAATTTTCTTGTTTCCATGCAACACTGCTGATTCAAATTGTTAAATAAATTACATCCAGTCAATGACATTCCACTGCAACAGCGTTATAATCAATGAATGGATGCTCTTGATTTCAATAGCAATGAGCGATTTCATTCACCAAATCCGCAGTAGCAAAATTGTTTCTTATGGCATTCGGTGAACCGTTGACTATGTGCTGTTTATCAACTGTCAGTTGTTGACGTGCAAATGCATGACAAATTTGTTTGGTAGCGGGTTTGATATAATTATACGACCAAACATAACATATATGTAAGTAAAAGTTTGTATGCCCATTGAATTATACGTGCAAGTTGAGTTATCTGTGGCTTAATTAATGAATTTACTGAATTTTTGATTGCTTAAGTGAAATTAAAAAATTTGAAGTCTCGTTCAGCCAATAAGTGAAAACGAGCTGATAACTTTCCTGTTAATTGAATTATATCCGGAGCCATAAAATGTGCAATGTCTTAAAACTGTGCTTCTAACTTGTTCTATGAACCCGAAGAGGCTTTGAACGTGAGGTGTAAATCCGATCAATAATGGGATTATATCGGTATTATTTTTGGTATCATTACGGGAGATCATCATAATCATTTCGACACTCTTTTTTTATTGGTTTTGGGAATTTCGGACGATTATTTGGAATCATTCCGAGACTTTTGCGGGACCGATTTGGAATAATTTCACGATCGATTCGGGGTTACTCTAAGTTTCACGAAATGATATCTTAGACAATTAAAATTTTTTTTCCCGAATATATTGCGAAATAGTCATGAAACTATGCCTAAAATATCTCAAGGATATTCCGAATCTGGAAATCATTATAAAGTTTTCCCGAAACGATACCTTAAATGGTTCCGAAATGATTCGAAAATTATTCCGAAATAATTATTTATTTCCCAGCAAAAATCGTTGGATCATGTGGTCCACTGGAGTACTTACCATTATATCCACTGTAATGCAGCAATGGACCAACTCATGTTTCTACACCCCTGCAAAAATCGTTGGACCATGTGGTCCACTGGAGTACTTACCATTCTACTCCACTGTAATGCAGCGATGGACCTACTCATGTTTCTACACGAACATGTTGTAAGCCGATCATTGCTCGTTTTTAACGATTGTAATCACTACACGATGTTTATTGGACTGTGGGTACTCATGGATTACTCTGATGTTATGCGGAGGTGGAGTATATGGTCCAGTCCTAGGACATCGCAATGTTAATTGGACCATATTTTTTGTATGAATTGTGGTGAATTTTGGAGCACTCGCTTGGTCCATAGCGAGTACTCCATACATGCATGCATGGAGTACTCGCGATTTTTGCAGGGTTATTACAGCTTTATTAAGCCTAGCTTATATCTTTTTACAATGTATATATATAATTATCTTAACTAGACTAACATATTCTAACCAGTTATATCTATGAACTACCATACAGTGCTGAACTGTGGCAGACCTCCGAATCATGCCAACAATATTTAGATGCCATTCATCTCTGATATGAAGGCCATTACGCATAAGCACGAAGGCGACATCCGAGCGGCGATGCACTGATATGATCGAGCGATGCGTTGCAGTATGTGCTTCGGCGATTTTACGCATGTTCGTAAAGCGCGAAGGCAACATCCGACGGCGATGCACTGATATGATCGAGCGATGCGTTGCAGTATGTGCTTCGGTGACTTTTATTGTATGCGCACGAGAGCTTGGAAGGCGTTTCATATGAGAATATTTAGCAGCCATACATTTGTATTGATGTTATGGAAGCCTGCCTAAACAGTACCCTGCAAAAATCGTTGGATCATGTGGTCCACCGGAGTACTTACCATTATACTCCACTGTAATGCAGCAATGGACCAACTCATGTTTCTACTCGAACACATTGTAAGCCGATCATTGCTCGTTTTTAACGATTGTAATCACTACACGATGTTTATTGGACTGTGGGTACTCCATGGATTACTCTGATGTAATGCGAAGCTCGGAGTATATGGTCCAGTCCTAGGACATCGCAATGTTATTGGACCATATTTTTTGTATGAATTGTGGTTATTTTGGAGTACTCGGTTGGTCCATAGCGAGTACTCCATACATGCATGCATGGAGTACTCGCGATTTTTGCAGGGTACTAAATTGCTAGTGTTTTAAAATGCATATACATTTTTTTTTGAACCTATTGGCATTACATGATTTGATATCATTAGGTAACTCGTTATAGCATTTTAATCCCTTATAATACAAGTATACCTAACCTATCTGCTTCGGTTTTATAAGCAGGCAGATTGAAGTTATTTTTGCTTCGATTATTTACAGAATGCATATCTTTTACATAATTTCAAAAATGATCCCGAAAAGATCATCTAAACTCCTAAAATGTTTCAGAAATAATCTTGAAAAGATTCAGAAGTTGTCCAAAAATGATATCTAAATAATTCCGGGTGATCATAAACATTGTTTCCGAAATAATTCCAAAAATTATCTAGAAATGTTTTCTGGTACTCCCCCAAAATGGTTTCGAAATATTCTCCAAATGAACCAGAAGTTGGTCCGAAGTGATACCTAAAATAGTCACGAAGTGATACTGAAATTGTTCCAAATATTTCCTAAAATAAGTCTCGAAATTATTTCAATAATATTGTTACGAATATTAGCAAACAAAGGGGTGCTGCTATCTCTATGCCGATGCTAAGCAGTGACGTGAATTCACATCATAATTCAATCATTATGTATCTACAAAACGAACATAATTGCGTCTACACATATGTACCATGTACGTATACGAGCAGCGGGAGAGTCATGCACAAATACATGCATATATCTGAGATTCTCCTGAAAGTATGCAATGAGAGAAGCTATAAAATCGTGCAATTGTAGTTACAGCTGAGAATTTTGAGAGCTGATGGCAACTAGTAGATTCTGGAAGCGCCTAGAAGATGCGAACGTTGAAATCAGAGAGTATAAAAGGCAGCAAATGTAGAGGCGCTGAAATTCAGTTTGATTGAGCTATCAAGCAGTTACGATTAAGACGCTATCTAGCGAGCCATAGCAGTATTATTTTGAAAGTCAGTTTCATTTAAGCTATCAGTTTGGTTATTAAGCAATCTAGTTGCAAAGTATAAGTGTTATTGTGAAGTACTTTAATAAAGGCCATTTTTCCATTATTCAATATTGGAGTATTTATTCAACAGTTTAGTGATATGAACTTAGCAAAAGGGCAAATAAGAGGATTTGCAAGTAAATCGTTACAATATTCAAGAAGTGATCATGAAATTGAACTAGATTGTACCGTAACTGTTTCGAAATGGTTCATAAAATAATCCTTAAGTGTTGCTGAAGTCATACCGAAATGTTCACGAAACAGTCCCAAAGTTGTCCCAAAATGTTCAAGAATACACGATACAATTCCATCCCTTTCAAAATTTGATCATAGTCCGCCAATCCGTTACGCATTACAAAGGTGCCACTCAGCTCCATATTAGTTGATATGTTCACTTATCCGCCCTTTATTGAATATCATGATGTGTCCAGCTTTAATTGAATGATCTGGTTTGTCTTCTTCTTTTGAACGATGAGTCGCTGTTTCGTTGTATGAATCCATGTGCCTTCGTTTGAATTTGAAAAAACGACAAGTCCCGTTTTTACTGTACCTTTTTCTCTTTTACTGCACTTTTAATCAGCTGATGTGATTAAAAAAATAAAAAAATCGAAAAGTTTTACGGCTTAAGCCCATTTGACGGTTATGGCTTGGTATGTATATATACATACATATGTATATGTATAAATATTCAAAAACATACTTTAGTCACCCTGTATCCATTTGGTTTTAGAAACAAAGGAAGTCGCAAATTAGTTTTACTCTCGAAAGAACTTATATAACAGTAAATCCTCACAACTCATTTGTTCATAGCAAAAGCTGAAGGCAACAAAAGAGTTTTCAACAAGTTGTAAATTTAGAGCTTAAAAAAATTCTATTTGACTGAGTAAGAGAAACTCCAAAGTAAAAAGAAATAAAATATACTGCTCATAAATTTATTAAATTTACAAGCTGGCGCTAGCCGACGAATATTATTACAATGTTGCATAAATATGCTGCAACAGTGTTTGCACTACAACTGGCATACATTTTAACGCCCTCACTCAACACCACATGCAACATTGGCGCAACTAAAACCAAAACCGCATTAACGTTCACAAACGAAAACTCACCCACTTCCATCAACGTTGCGTTATAAAAACGTCCAAATATATCAGCACATTTTATGGCACCGCAGCCGCTAACGACAACCACCAAAAACACACATCCATCAAGCGTTGGGTCGAGATGTCCGATATGTGGCCGGTCAGTTGACCTGTCGCTCGTTCTTCGTTCATCAAATCTTCCAGTTTTCAAGACCATTTTTATAGCCGCGTAATTTTTCAAAAAATCATAAAAATCCTTTTTAAAGCTTTTGGTTTATTATTTTTATTTTATTTGTATTTTTTATATTTAATGTACCGTTCACACATTGTAAGCTCATGCAATATGCTAATTTTGTAGAAAAAAGGGTTTGTTTTCATTTTCTTTCTCCTTTGTTATTTCTTGATGAGTTTTAAATGAGTTGGCGTGCATTTTGGCGCCTGCCGCTAAGTCCTTTTAATTTCTTTTGAAGAAATTATGATCATCAATTTATATGTTTACTGCTCCACGATGGTGCTGGTAATTATAATTATGCGGCGCATAATCGGTCAATGTCAGTGTCGGCTTTCGAGGCATCTTTATGAATTTTGCATCTCATAATCCAAAATGTTGTTGCATTGAAATGTCTGCATTTTTAGTTTAAATTCGATTGAAATATTTTATGCAAACTTAAATTGGGTGCGGAGTGCAAATTTTAAGTTGCTAAAGTACAAAGAGATTTAATTTTCCATCTTGGCCTAGAATTTTGTTCAATATTCTATGGCGAACAAATATACCTTGATTTGGGATTTATATGGTAATTGGCGGCCACCGTGGTGTGATGGGTAGCGTGCTCCGCCTATCACACCGTATGCCCTGGGTTCAACTCCCGGGCAAAGCAACATCAAAATTTTAAAAATAAGATTTTTCAATTAGAAGAAAATTTTCATAAGCGGGGTCGCCCCTCGGCAGTGTTTGGCAAGCACTCCGGGTGTATTTCTGCCATGAAAAGCTCTCAATGAAAACTCATCTGCTTTGCAGATGCCGTTCGGAGTCGGCATAAAACATGTAGGTCCCGTCCGGCCAATTTGTAGGGAAAATCAAGAGGAGCACGACGCAAATTGGAAGAGAAGCTCGGCCTTAGATCTCTTCGGAGGTTATCGCGCCTTACATTTTTTTTTATTTATGGTAAATTTAAAATCTCAAATAATGAATAAAAAATTACGCTACAAATAATGTTTTCTGAATCTTGCGCCAATTATGGGATGCAAAGTTGGGAAAAGCCTTGAAACCAATTATAACTAGGAGAAGCATTATCGGGAGTATTTGAAAAATTGTGTTAACCTTACTAAACTAAGAGCTTTTTTACTACAACTAAGGAAATCAGAAAAAATGCCATCTTGACGAGCGATTATGTCGAAATGGCCCCTCTCAAATGGTAATTCACTATATCGGCATTCAGCTTTCAATACCATGCCGAACTATATCCAATTCCAAAAAAAGTTCTGAGGCCCGATTATCCCAAACCAAGGCAGCTCACACTGCATTTTGTCGTAAATTACTCTAGGTTAGGTAAGGTTGAACTGGCTGATGAATGAAGACCCCATATATACTGATTGTGTTCATAGTGTTGTCAGAATTTGTATTTGACGACCAAGGGGAAAGCCCCCAATTAGGTACCACGTCTTATGTTATAGAATAACCCCATCCTATTGGCAAATACTAGAAGTTTTCTAGGACCTAGCTTAATTGCTGCCTCGAGATCTGACAACTCTGCGGCCACTAGTAGCTGAAGCCATGACCTCGCGAGCGTATGACAAGAACACAGAACGTGCTCAACCATTTCTTCCTCGCACTTCCTACATTTGCTGTTAATGGCAAGGCCCAACTTGTAAGCGTGTGACGCCAGAGTAGTGCGCCCATCGCGAGTCTTGTCTTTTTAGAGCAACTGGCCTTAGAAATCTGGCAGTCCAGTCCCTCGATTCTGTCCACGCTTTTCTTGTTTGATGCATTATATGCAACTCCTGTCGCCTTTTGATTTGCCCCAAACGGATTGCGACGTCAACTCTCGCTTCATTGAGTGCTGCACCCCCGTCGGCCTTTTCGTTACTTTCCATCCTTTTATGATGTACCGAAACCCTGTATAGATGTATGGTCCGGCCTGAGCAAAGTCTCTCAAATGCTTCGTTAAATTCCAGAACACTTTTTGAATAAGTTCTGTTTGAGATTATTGACTTGATCGCCGCCTGACTGCGATATATGTATACTGGTGCGACTGCACGTTTCCTCCAGAATTTCTGCTGTTTTCGCCATGGCCACAATTTCCGCCTGCCAACCACAGGATCTACTGTAAGTTACTCGCTCAAGAAGAGATTCGTCGTCTTATTATCGATTGCAAATTATTGTTGTCTATGTCGGTTTGTTATCGGCTTGTTTACGCTGAGTCATCAGCGGCTTGTTAATGGTTGTTTTTCGGCTTGTTTTCGACGGTTATAGATGTTTAAATTTTATACTGAAGTTTAATCGGTATCTGGTTCATGACAAAGCGATGAGTCGTTGTTAACAAATCGAGAACACTTTGATAACAAATTGGTAATATTCTGATAACAATTCGATAACTTTCCGTAAACCGATTGATATCTTGTCGATAGGAATAAACAATGTTGCTAAAACTTGGGAGTTACAATGATTTGAAACTCAGTTTCAACACTCATATTAATGCCACGGTCAATAAAGCGAGAGGAGTTTTAGCACTCATGATTTTAGCGATCCTTCGTTACGAAACCCGTTTTACGCAATTGGTGTGGCCGATTTTAGAATATGGATATATAATTTGGAATCTGCGTTATCAAGTTCATGCTAGCATCAATCCACAAACAGTTTTACTTTTCGCCTTGAGAAATCTTCAATGTGACTCTTGTATAATCTTCCGCCTTACATAATCGGTTTAAACTAATAAATCTTCCTACCCTTGCAAGTCGTAAAGACATTCTAGGAGTAATATTTATGGCTAAACTATTAAATGTATCGATTTCGAGCCCATTCATTTTAAATGAAGTTAACTTTTAGTTTTAAGGCATTATAAACCAATAATTCTTAAACAATGCAGAACCAATTTCCAACTAGACGAACCTTTTCTGTGTTTGTGTGAAGATTATAACTCTCACTCGAGAATAATTGATGTTTCGGACTCGCTCTTTGCAATAAAAAAAGTTCTTTCTCTTAATAATTAAAAAATCATATGTATAAATTTAATCTATTGTATTTGTGTATCTACAATCCTCAGCTGTTGAGTTTCCTCTGTAGCGGAGAAGTTTTAGATCTCGACGTTTAAGAAGCCAGTGCCTCTCAAAGACTAAAAATAATAAATTACAAACATAAATTAGAAATTATTAAAATTATGTATTAAAAATTTTTAACAGGATTAGCCTGGTTTCCTCGGGCCACAGTGCGCTGCCATAACGTCCGAGAAATGGGAACCCAAAAAACGGCAAAGTCCTTTGATAATATTTTGATGACTTTTGCGATAATAAGTCGATAATATATCCCTAATACGACTACAGTAGTCACCAAAAGTACCGTACAAAACTTGTGACGAAAGTCCAGCAAACAATTCGCTATAAAATCGATTAAAGCACTTTAAGCCATCCATTTGATTTTTTGTAGTATGAATTGTACTGAAAAATTATATGGTGAAAACAAACTTAAACCGTTCAACTCGCTTCTTCGCTGGGTTAACTGGTGACAATTGGTCATACCAAGGGAACTTAAATCGTTTTCCACCTGGTCCTTCCAACGGAGTGGGGGACGCCCTCTTCCTCTGCTTCCAAAGGCGGGCTCCGATAAAAAATTCTTTCTCAGCTTGACCATCACCTTTCATTCGCATAACTAGCCTAGCCAGCGTAGCTGCTGCGTTTTAATTCGATGGGTTATCGTGACTTTATTCAATATTTTTGGTACTCGCCGTTGCCAAGGCGTACAGGTCCGTAAATTCGAAGATCTTTTCTCTGAGAGCACTCACAGAGCAGCTAATGTTGTTACGGTTCATGTCGCGATAAGTGACTTTTAGAGCATGACTTTTGTTTGCCAAAAGAGGACTTTACCTTTCAATTGCCTACCTAGTTTAAAGCAGCATTTATTGATTAGAGTGATTTTTCACTGGATTTCAAAGCTGATGTTGTCTGTGGTTCCAAATAAACGAAGCTTTTACTATTTCGAAGTTATGGCTGCCATAGTGGCGTGTTGCCAAGGCGCAAACGCGCGACTCTTTGCTTGATGACAGCAGGTACTTCGTTAAGTTCTTATTCACCATCAAAACCATCTTTTTCGTTTCTTTTTCTAGTCGTCAGTCAATGTCGTCAGCATACGCAAGTAGTTGCACGATTTTATAGAATATTTTTCCAAAGCGGTTAAGTTCTGCAGTTTGTATTATTTTCTCCAGCATAAAATTAAAGAAATCGCATGATAGGGGATCACCCTGTCGGAAATCTCGTTTAGCTTCGAATGGCTCGTAGAGTTCCTGCCCAATTCTGACTGAGCTTATAGTGTTGCTCAACGTCATTTTGCACAGCCATATATGTATTTATTATAATAAATTTAGCGACGGATATATATCTAGCTTATAATATGTGTGCACTTTCTTTTCGGAACCGCCCTTATAAACACTTCATGGTAAACATAGTGTGACGAATATTAGCAGCACTAAGGGATACTATCATCTCTAAGCCGATGCTTAGCAGTGACTTGTATGCACATCAATAATTCAATCATTATGTCTACACATATGTACTTACACGCAGCGGAGAAGCAACGCACAACTACATGCATATATCTGAGATACTCCCGAATGTATGCAATGCCTGTGCAAGTGTCGCTCACACATACAAGCGCATGGGGTTTGAGAGAAGCTATAAAATCATGCATCTGTAGTTACAGCTGAGTAATTTTATAGCTGATAACTAACTAGTACGTTCTGGAAATAGAAAAGCCTAGAAATATGCAACGAGGAAACCAGACAATATAAAAGGCAGCAACAGTAGGGGCACGTCAATCAGTTTGATTTAAGACGCTATCTGGCGAGCAATAGTAGTGTTATTCTGAAGTACTTTAATAATAACCATTTGCATCATTGAATAGTGGAGTTATTTATTCAACAGTTTAGTGTTTCGAACGTTAGCAGAAGGTTGAAAATAGGGGAATTGCAGTAATTCATTACAATAGAAATTTATTCAAATATTCCAACCATTAAATACAAAATTGCATTTAATAAAATAAACTTTAAACTAATAGTGAGACATTTAAATATTTTACGGTTTATATTCACTAATGGCTTAATTTCATATAATGCTTAATATTTCCGTTATTTGAACTATTAACTAGTATAATTGAAATAATGTTTCCGGTTGTAAAAAAAAGTACGTTTAAATTGGCACCCTACTGAGTACTAAACTTGCTCGTAAAAACAATGTTATGTCAATTAATACTTACAGTTATGATAACTAACTTTATATTTTCACTCGATTTTTTTACTTACTATTTTTTTATGAAATGAGCAAAAAATTGCAAACTGCTTCAATAAGAAATAATCAAACTTGTATATTATAAAGCAAAAAAAGTTGAAGCAATTAGTTGCGCGCGCCAAAAGCGAATGGCCGAGAGTAAAAATTTGTGTGAAAAACAAAAGTGAAGCAAGCTTGAATGATTAGTAACTCAAAAGGCAGTAGCGGATCTACGGGGAAAAGGGCTTGGGGTTGATAAGACACTTATCTGTGTAGAAAGAAACATATGGGAGAAAAGTTTCAAATTGTAAATTATGCTGCTTTTGAGCAGAGCAAAGTCTGCCGTTTCTGAGAGTAGATGATGAAATTATAATCCGAATACCTTTGTAGTCAAATCTTAGTTACGCCACTGCTTTCGTTATTGAGTCTGAGATTCATTGAGTATTCAAATTCTAAGTAAAAGTTATGCCGATACAACGACTAAGCGAGGTAAACCGCAATACGAAACTGCTTGCTTGCACAATTTAAGTGGGGGACAATTTGAATGGCTGGCAATTGCTCCTGGCGAGCAATATTGCGCGCAGGCGCATATTGGAGTGCAATAAACATGAGTAAATATAAAGATTTATATGTATATGAATGGTGTATACATTAAAATATGTATCTATGCATGCAAAATGGCATGGCTGTTTGGCCACCTGATGAAATTGTGTATCTAATGTATGTAAAATATTGCCTTGCGGATTAGCGTTTACAAGCAAAGCAATCAAATTACATAATAGACTTTGTTATAACTTGCAAAATCGAAAAATTACTAATAGAAAAGTGCTAACTAAATAGGATTTGTTAGCTTGCATTTAAGAATGAAAACAACAACACCAATAGCTCCAGGTTTTGATATTGTTTAGCTGCTCATATCGAATTAAATATTGCACTCCTAGCCGCTAGACTGTCTTCAGCAACATTACAAACAGTAGCACATCTACTGCGCACACCCCTTCCCCCACGTAAAAGTGATCAGCAAGAAAATTAAAGACAGAGACATGATGAAGGCGAGAACTGGAAAGCATTTCATTGGGTGAACAGAAAACCTCCACTGCTGGGTGAACAGAAAACCTCCACTTGGTCTAAATACCTCCATCTCGATTCGTTAATGTGTAAAGGCCGCGGTACAATGACATTTTTCATATAGATACGTTCAACACAAGCTTATGCATTCCAGTAACATCGGCACAATCAACCAAGATGTTGCGTTTGTAAATATGAAGGAAATTCAGACTTGGCAATTGAAGTTTATTACGCCTTGCCCATTCACATACAAATTTCGCGAAGCACTGTTATAAACATTCTCCCTATACAACAAAAATACTTGCTAACATATTTTGCGTCGTTAGAAATTTTACCAACCAGTGGGAAAAATAATTTCACTTGCAAGGTATACCAACACCCTTAGCCAAAGCAAATGTCAAATTCTTCTTCTTATGATTTGCTTGGAACAAAATTTGGGAGTTGGCTACTTTTCAATATCAGATGGCGCCAGTGTTGGTCATTCTACCGTTCTCTCTCTTGTGTTAAACTCATCTATATGAAAAACTGCTTATGTGTCGGAGCTATAAACACGGAGAGGGCAAATTCAGAATGTATGACGTAGTGTAAGCGTAAGCATAGAGTTTTGAAGTGGTATGGCATATGGGGGATTTTTGAATGTAAGTGTAGGCGTGGTGAGTGTAGGTGGTATGCTGTATGGGGGAAGAAAGAGTGTAAGCGTAAGTGTTGCCACTACACTGTAACGTAATGTGGGTACAATGTAGGTGGTAGAGTTGGTGTAACAGAATTAGAGAACAAATTAAGGCAAGCACAGACGAGGAAGGGAAGTGTTAACGGTTCGTTATCGACGAGTTATGAGCGTGCTTATCATTTCTTATGAGACGAGTTATGTGAGCGTTATCGACGAAGTATACACGAGTTATCGATTTGGCAACGAAGTGCTTTAAATTTGATATCGATCAATTTTGTTTTATTACAGATTTTTCATCAACGTGTTATCGGTTTCGATTTCAAAGAGTTAACGATTTGTTACCGAAGTCTTATTATTTCTTATCCAAAACAAAAATTATCAATAAGGTACAGATTTTTTATCGAAGGGTTTATGGGGTGTTATGGAGAAGTTTCTGATTTATTATCAAAATATTATCGATTTTTTTTTCGAAAAATTATATAATAAATTCACGAAAGGTTATCAATGTGTTATCAAAATGTTAAAGGTTTGTTTTCGAACAGTTATCGACTTGCTATGAAATATTACCAATAACCTATCGATTTCATCGATTACTTATCGGAGTGTTATCAATTATTTGTTTCAGGTAAGGTCACCGCGGTTGTAGTTAAAATTCAATCCCTATACGAGCCCTAGCTTTCTTGAAAACGGTTACAGACTATTTTCGGTGGTTCGGAGGAAGCAACCTGTGGTACGTTCGCCGTCACTGTACGTAAAAGGCATCCACACAAATTTAGTTGTTTTTTCAATGTCCAGCGATTCACCAATATTTGGTAACCGACTCGCCAGTCACAGATACACCGAGTTTTGAGACGTCGGCTTATCAGTCACGGGGTAATATAATCCTCCCTATACCATTCACCAATCATAATCAACTATACAGCACTCCATCGTTAACCAGTTAATCTCTTTTGCATATAAGGGTAAAATACACTATCCACCATATATCTTTAACCACATACCACTTAATAGTTCTTCATTCAGCTCTCCACCATCCTAAGCTTCACCATCTGCTAACTCAAACTCTAGGTTTTAGTATCATAGTCAACTTGTTTTAGCGAGCTGAATATGTCATCAGCCATTTGTTCAATGTCTCACCTTTCTTCGATTCTATCTGCAATTTTGACGCGGTTCACCGACTTCGAGGTTATCCACCTTCTTCATGTCTTATCTTGAACCGCCAACTTCGATATCTACCGCTTATCACCCCATCGTTCCGAGTAGTTACAACTCTCCATCGCATTATGTGTTTAACTCAATATATATAACGTAATAAATTATAACCATTAATAGGTTAAAAGACTAGGTCCTGTACTTGACTCTGGGTTGGCTGCGTGTTACCACAGCTTTCACGAAATCCTCTTGCGGTGCCATAACGGTTTATAACTAGATTTTGAAATAAAGCCTTTTTCGACCGTCGCACGGTGGGGTATTTGTTCAATCTAGCTGGCAAAAGTCGATTTTTTAAAATATTCCAATTTTTCTAAATATACTCCCTAGCGTTCCAAAATGTTCACTGAATAGTATACAAACCCAAAACCCATCTGCAATGTCAACGGAGCTAACCGCGCACATCTAAAGTTGTATAAAATATTGTGTGCAGCTCGATGTATTTTTGTATTAAAAAACAATATACCCTTCTAACCTAAATACTGGTTCACTTGTTTAGCCTTAATCAAATCCAGTTACATTTTCTGTTAGGACAGTTAAATGTGTTTTTAATTCATATGTTAGATTTTTTATACCGCATATTTTTAACTGAGTTATTCTACTTGTAATACTACTGCTTTTCAATATTAAATTTTCTGAAACCTTGCAAACAAAAAGATATATCGTTAGCTTAATGTGAAAATGTGCTAAGTCAACTTTTACGAATTTTACAGTAGACGAAAAAAAATGAATAACTTTTGAAATAACCTTCCTTTTTCAAAACTGTGAATGAGGATACCTTCATTGCAATGCTTTTGATGTGTAGACTTTGAAAAAGATAAATAAAAGTCATTTATGCCAACCCAGCACCTTTATGACTTAGCACAATTTCCGCACTCATAACAATTTTTTCTCCTGACTTAGCACTTTTACTCAATACGTTTTCCATCACTTCTCACCTTTAATGATCGAAATAAAACACTAAAACTATATATTTCACAAAAATACTATTTATTTGTCAAACTATTTCTAACGTTGCTGTGTTGTGTCTTATTCCAAAAAGACAACTGCCACATACTTTATCTACAAACTAAATACTAAATCTCTTAATCGTTGTCAAGAGAATAAAGACTTGGGTGTAATTTTTGAGTCCAAACTCTCTTTTTCTAGTCACATTGATTTCATTGTTTCAAAATTTGTTGCAATGGTTGGGTTCAGTAGACGAACACCAGTGACATTAAGGACCCTATGACATTGAAGGCACTTTATATATCCTTAGTGATGAAGTGGTATTGAATATTGCTCAATAATATGGATTCCTTTCTATGAATCTAACTCCTATAAAATTGAGAAAGCTCCAAAAATTTTTACCAAAATTGCTTTACGTATGCTTCACTGGCCAGACGGCCTCCCATCATATACCGTCAAGTGCAAATTGCTTGGTCTTCAGGCTCTGCATGACAGAACAACTTGAATCTGACTCATGCTTGCCTATAATGTAAAAAACTTTAGCCCGAACTGCTCTGATTTATCTAATTTGTTCATTCCATATATTCCATGCGTGATCTCGGCATAGTAGATTATTTATCGAAATAACTAATAAAACGAATTATGCTATGAATGAACCTATAACTGGCATATACATCAAGCAAATCGATGCAGTAGTGTTCTTAATCTAATAACAGCTTATATAAGTTTAAGCTTGAATTGTTTTATATTTTTAAATAGTCTGCAGAAAGCATGTAGTTAGGACATGTAATACTGAAGTGGATTATGGTCAGCGCAAAGCATTATCAAAAACCAAAGGCATGTCTCACTTGGTTGAATCCAATTCCAAGGGGCTCTGTAGGCAACCCTCTCAAGGGTACCAGCGCAATATATAGCTTCTCCAACCCAATTGCCAACCTCACGTACCGTGGCGAATTCTGTTTCATTGACATCCGAGGCCTCTGGCGACCCAAGTTCCTCATGGAGCTAGGGTGGGGGAGGACGGGATGGACTAGAAGGTTTATGTGGTCATATAAATCGTTCCCGCGATGGTCGGTCTAGTAACCTTAATAGTGCTTGTGTACGGAACGTACCTGATCTAATGCGCAAAGGACATCAACATCGGCCCAAAGCCTCGGGGAGTGTCTTTATCGTTAATACAACAACAACAAACAACAAAGCATGTACTTTACACTGAATGAATTAAATAAGTAAACAAAAATGCGCGCACAAAGAAATGGCTAGTAATTCAGACTTGATATTATTGACTGGTTGACTTAGCACATTTTTTTGCAACAGTTGACGACTTAGCACATTTACACATCATTGCCCACAGCACGTAAAATTAAAATATTTTTTTCTGTGATCGATGTATTTGAATTCAGTTTTAAAACTGCATTAAAATAAATATTCAAAAAAAGTGACTTAGCATATTTTCACATTAAGCTAACGATATCTTTTTTCATGGCATATTATTTCAGTATGATTTGGCAATACATAAGCTTGTGTTGTTTCAAAGTTTAATAACAAAAACGCTGCGCATAACCGCGATTTTTTTAGTGGTGATCAATTTTGTAAGAGACTGATGCGCTTTTGGCAAAAAGTGGAAACCTTGTGAAAATATCCTCCAGTGGCAACACATAGGCGAAAAGTCATAAATAGTAATAATATATCGATGTACCAAATTGATTCAAATCGGCTAAGCCGTTTCCGAGATGATAGTGAATATACAAAAGAATATAAAAAAGAAGGTGAAGTGCAACTCTTCTAAAAAATGCCAATAGAAATGCAGTGTAAAATACTTTTTGTTGATAACCCATATTGAATCACCTCATGTAATGCCAAAAATGACCCCGGGTACATCGAAACTGGGAGCCGATCCATCAGTAATTTTGCGCGGACCACCGTCAATTTACAGTAAAATATTCTTTTCATAACACTGAATTGAGACAACCACTTTTGAACAGAATAATTGCTGTTTTTAATTTTGGCCAGCTACATTGATCAAATAACCCCACCGTGCGTCGGGGAGATATTTCGATGTTGCACAATTGGATTAGTTTCAATATCGGTATTAGAATACTTATAATTAGTTTTTTATTTAATCTTGTAATGTGTCTAATAATATCTGTACAAAGTTGATATATCTCATAAATGTTATCGTGTTACTCAGTTTCAATATCTTGCGAAGTTTTAACACACAATGGGAGACTTTATCTATACTTAATTACACACTGGATCACAAATTCCAATCTGCGCCATTATGAAATTCCTATGTAAAATCACCCCCTGATGTCGAAAAATCCAGGTTATTTTTAATTCTATGGTAACGTTTTTGAGATATTTACGAATAACGGTTTTTCCAAAAAAAATAAAAAATTGGGTCCACTTAATCATATATCTCAAGAACGAATTGAGCAATTCCAAAACGGTTTGAAGCTTTTAAAAGGTAATAATCTTTAAAATGTGCATACAACACTTTTTGCTAGGCCCTGCACATTCAAAGATAACGAACAATCATTACGGATTTTTTCCATTTTTTTTGTAAAAATATAAAAAAATTTGTACTTTGCGAGGAAGGATGCTCGAAAATTTTTATTTTTTTGCAGATTTTTTTTTCTCTCTAAGCTCTGTTTTACTACAAAAAAATAAGCTTTCATTCAACAAAATCGATGACTATACAAAAGTTATAAGCATTCAAGTAAATATATCCATTTAATACTTAAGTACCCTACTGGTACATATGTGTTAATATTCGCTAACTAACTGATATACGAATACTAACACATATGTACCAGTAGGGTACTTAAGTATTAAATGGGAATATTTACATGAATGCTTATAACTTTTGTATTAGTCCATCGATTTTGTTGAATGAAAGCTTATTTTTTTGTAATAAAACAGAGCTTAGAGAGAAAAAAAAATCTGCAAAAAATAAAAAGTTTTCGAGATCCTTCCTCGCAAATACAATTTTTTTATATTTTTACAAAAAAAATGGAAAAAATCCGTAATGATTGTTCGTTATCTTTGAATCTGCAGGGCCTAGCAAAAAGTGTTGTATGCACAGTTTATAGAAAATTTTATTACCTTTTAAAAGCTTCAAACCGTTTTGGAATTGCTCAATTCGTTCTTGAGATATATATGATTAAGTGGACCCAATGGAAAAACCGTTATTCGTAAATATCTCAAAAACGTTACCATAGAATTAAAAATAACCTTGATTTTCGAAATCAGGGGGTGATTTTACATAGGAATTTCATAATGGCGTCTCTGGTGCGATTTTTTGCTGTACAACCAGTGTATATTGATGCAGCCATTATTCATATGCGAATATATTCTAATGCACTCAGTGCGACACTACACTTCCGATAACAAGAAAACTTCAAGATGCAATATGTAAACACCAGTTGCGGACTGTGGACCTTTTTCCTACATGATGCGTATACTCGACTCCTGTGCATGCTGTTTTAACAACGGACATCGTATCATTTCGCGTTAACGCTAATCACGTTAGATAAACGAAACGAAGATCATAGTTCGTTTCGCTTTATCAACGTCAGATCGTCAAATTAACTGAAATGATTTCGTTTCGTTATTCTACACACCTCTGGAGACCATACAAATCAAGAAACGAATCAATCGTCGTTATGTTGATTATATTCAAACATATGCTGGCCAAGCTGATGATGGCGGAGTCATTAAGGTGATAAAGCTATTATCGCAGCTGATTGCAACTTTTCTCATGAATTTGACAGTGAAACGAACATCTCAGAGTATTTTTGACATTCCACCACGTATTACACAAACAGAATTACATAGAGTTTTGTGTGTGTACTGTGCGCTCTACGTGTGCTAGCACTATGTTTACGGGCTTCACCATGGTCTATAGCATACTGCCAGCACAATTCAATAGGACACATAAAGTATCAGGTTCTGCTACCGGTTTTATAAATAAAATAACTCTCGGGGCGTGCTAACGATAAGCTTATCTCGTTTCGCAGCGTAAAAACGAGATACAATTTCTTGATTATATTCTTTATCGATAATATTTCGAAGTGTGTTTCAACGTGAACGGTGCGAAATTTTTGTCATAACGATAGCTTACGTTAAGGACCGTGCTATCCTGACGTCGAACGAACAGATTCGAAAGACTTTAGCACGAACTCGACTTACACGCTCCCTTGTGCGTTTACTACGTAGTGTAAGTATGTGCTTATAATTGGATTGCAAATCAATTTGCACAATGATGCGTCGGTGGTGATGTACGTGCAATGCACGACTCGTTTCCTTTGAGCAGTTAACCGCTCCTTAACAGCAATAACGATTGTGGCGTACGATGATAAATTGTGCGCGTACTCATGGCGCATAAAACGTGTACTTACATAACGCATCCTCCAATCACATGCGCATCACAATCACAATCATGAGCATTCTTTTCCTCACATTCGTTCGCATCATTTGGTGGCGGCTAAACTGGGCTAATGGCGGCGTTTAAAGCGAACTGCATTGCGCGTTTGACTTATGACTTTGGTAGCGCAATCTACTGCGTTATTGTTGTTGTAACAACAAAACTGAAGCGACCAGCAATTGGCGCATTGCTTGCTGCAGCAAGAACAGTGGCAACAGCAATCAGTGTTGCTCATTTAAATTAGTGATATTCGATTTGTATTTCCATTCACTTTCATGCGCATTCTACACACAAGCAATCGCACAAATAAACTGGCTAACAAACGTTGAAAGCGCTCACACATGTGATTTTATGCCTTTTGTATGCTGACGTTTGACTTTCTGGCCAACGTCCAGGCCTGTCGTCCAAAATGATCTCCAGCTGTGCACACTGCTGTGACCATACAACTACACTGATATAGCTCATTGATGCGTCAACTACAGACATTTATATTGCTACTATGTATATTGCTACTTCTGTGTGTTGTTGTTGCTATTATTATTGTTTGATGCTCATTTGCATATGGGTTTATTAGCTGTGCTTGATTTTTGGCAGCTTTGCGTTATTACGTCCCTCTTTCACAAATTCACAAGTAGCAAGTGAGATAAGTCAGCGAAAAGCAGCTGAAATAAGCAAAATGTAGCTTATGGTTGCTGGCGCCACACTTGGTGTCAGTTTTGACTTTTGCTGTCACATATATGTACATACCTTAACTCCCCTTTGTAGTCCACTTTTGTTTGTATATATGTACATATTTGTTGTTGCAAATAATTTTTGTGGTATTTATATGTGTTTGTCAGCAACGCTTGAAATACCGGTAGCCATTGCTTGGCAGTTAGAGGCTGTACCAATCATCATAATAATAATAATATTGTTACTCTTCTCCAAACTGCTAGATTTGTTGTTATATACGAACATGTGAGCACATATGATGCTTCGCCAATTTGTTCGTTTTTTGCGCATCGCTTCTCAGCTTGTTTGTTTGTCCATACCTAGTTGCTGGGTTGTAACGCTAACCTGATCCTACTGACAATGTTGTTTGGTGTACTGGTACACAGCGGAATGTACTTTGACATATTGATTCCTTATGAGGTGTTGGCGTCGCCTACAAAATGGCTAAGCCTTTCTATGCATATAAACAGAAGCCAAAGCCGTCAATTGTGAGTTTTCCTTTACAATCAATATTAGTGCAGCTTGAAAATTTTCAATGATGCTTATTCCGGAATGTATATTTTTACCTAATGTTGCTGTGTTTTTTCTTCTATTTTAGTAAGTTATGGACACCAAATTGTTTATGTGGCAACTTTCTGTCGAGAGTATGGGTAAGCATTTACAAAAGAAAAACTAGTTGAAACAATATTGGATGTTTATATTTAATTTTTGTTTTATACTTTTATTTTTAGAAAGTGGGTTCGTATCGAGTTTAAGATGAGGTAGGATCGAACTAGCCGGTCCGAGAGGACTCTCACGTAGATTGAGTGAGTTCGTCAGTATTACCGGAAGTGCTTAATGATCACATGAAAACAATCGGTATCAAGCTGATTTTTTGTCTTACCATTCTATTTCTTGACAGTGAATTTTCGCGGTACACTGACATCTGTTAGGGAAAAATGTGAATATTGGATTGTGCAATTTTATTGATATTTTCACCTCGTGCTGAAGAATATGTTAATAATTTGCTGTTGACTTCTTGCCGTGAGGCTAGAGTATCGCGAAACATGGAAAATACTTCCGAGTCCAATGACATGGCTACATATGAGTGTAAACAAATTCTTCGCTAGGGGGGCAAGGATCGTGATATTAATAAAATTCCATGAGAATGCGTTTAATTTTTGCTATCGAGTTTTAAGTAACTACACGATAACCTAGAGATCTGAAACTATAAATCACGCTCTACAAGTCGTTCATCATAACAATCCTGCTGTTTGGCTCGAAATCATGGACGATGTCGAGGAGAATATGAGATGGCTCTTGGAGTGTTCGCGAGAAAAGTTTTACGAAAAATTTACGGTCCTATCCGTCATGCGCATGGCGAGTATCTAAGGAAATATAATGATAGGTTATATGAACTTACGCAGAAGCTAGAGCAGTGACTCAAAGACTCAAAGTCTTCGCTGGCTGCTATGTGGATCGACAAAGACGCTTCGGCCAAGAGAGTATTTTAATCGATACCTCAGTTGGAAGTAGAGGGAGGGAAGACATCTATTCGTTTAGAGCATTGTAACAATGCAACGAAAGCAGACATATTTTTCGTTTAGGTGGCTCAAGAGTCTAAATAATTAGAAATTTCGTGGAAGGTTATGACAACTTGGGACGATTTTAGGTAACTTCCGATAGCATAGGAATCTGAGATATCGAACAAAGCTTAAAGTTCGATTAGAGTACAATACTAAGGAAAAAAGTTCTTCTACATGAGGAAGGCAACGAGATATTTAGGAAATCATTCAGAGTATGTGGAATCTGCAATAGATTTTTTAAACAGCTTCATCATTGAGCTAGGAACATGGATATGACACGTACATATTTCAAACAGGCCTGACAATGCAAAA